>JXCR01124933.1:14477-100650 GCA_002079205.1 Phalaenopsis hybrid cultivar
TTGAGTTCCCTGGTGGGGCACTTTGGAGATGGATTCCCTGAGGTTCAGCTTCCAAATGAGGGATTTGATCGTTCCTCTGGGTAATTGTTGCCTAGAGGATATCAAATTGTTTCATCATGAGAGACCTTTTGGGTTTGTAGGTCCTGGACCTGTACATGGACTTACGGTTGCGTAGTATCTCTACTGGGTTCCATATGTGCTCTCACACTTTGGGAGGGTTCTCCTTCATAGTCTTTTCCACATCTCGTCTGTGACATGTTTGATGCTTATTGCACTACCTTTTAGGATGTTGGAACCTAAATTATCCTTTGTAAATACATCTCGAGAGTTAAAACCAAAAGAATGAGGGAGAGAGTAAAATAAGTTAGGAATTCCCTGTAGAAAGAACCGGGAGAGGTCCCCTTATTCGTAATATGACAGTAATTGGTTGGCCGACTTGCTGGAATTCAGCCGACTGAGGTGACCGACTGAGTGCCGACTATGACATGGGTTTTGTCAGTTGAGGACCCGGCCGAGTCACGATCTCGTCTGTCGTGGTAAAAGTGGGACGACCGATTGACCGCGATCAAGGGTTCTCGACTGCGCTTCTGGTCGGTATGGACTGTAGCCATGGTTTACCGCTCGGATCTCTCGTCATTGTGAGTTGTTCGAATCTTGATTATGCAATTGGTTGTAAAAAGGTAGGACGCCTCGATCGTCTGGCCGTCATTTGGGCCATTAGAGCCGTGCTGATAGCTTNCTCGAATCTTGATTATGCAGTTGGTTGTAAAAAGGTAGGACGCCTCGATCGTCTGGCCGTCATTTGGGCCATTAGAGCCGTGCTGATAGCTTTGGTGTAGACAATATGTATGTATACACACCGAGAGAATGAGAGAGAATGTGTGAGTGGAGCTACAAAATTACTCTTAACTTGATTTGACAACCCATTCAAATTTTGTGAGTTTCAAAAACTTTTTTGTATTTTTAAAGCAATACAATTCTGGTCTAAATTCCATGGCTATGCCTAAAAACTTAAACCGAACTCACACAGGAAGATTGACAGCTAAAATACTCATCAATATCACCACACTAGTAGTTAATTTAATAGTTGTTCTCTAATATATTAAGGGCTTGTTTGGGATCACTTTGGATTTTGGTTTTATATATATATATATATATATTTTAAAAACATGTTTGAGCATTTTTTGGTATGTGCTCATTTTTATTTCAAAAACAAATAAGCTTGATTTTAAAAATACTCAACATATCTGAAGTTATTTCAAAAACAAATAAGCTTGATTTTAAAAATACTCAACATATCTGAAGTTGGTTGGCGAGTTTTTAAAAACAAAGAAAACATATTATAACATACCAAACATGTTTTATTTTAAGTAAAAATATAAACAAACACAAAAGAAATAAAATAAAATAAAATAAACTAAAAGTGATCCCTAAGAGTTTTAACTATGGATNGAAATACTCATCAATATCACCACACTAGTAGTTAATTTAATAGTTGTTCTCTAATATATTAAGGGCTTGTTTGGGACACTTTGGATTTTGGTTTTTATTTTTATATATATATATTTTAAAAACATGTTTGAGCATTTTTTGGTATGTGCTCATTTTTATTTCAAAAACAAATANGGTTAATTTAATAGTTGTTCTCTAATATATTAAGGGCTTGTTTGGGATCACTTTGGATTTTTTTTTTTTTTTTATATATATTTTAAAAACATGTTTGAGCATTTTTTGGTATGTGCTCATTTTTAATTCAAAAACAAATAAGCTTGATTTTAAAAATACTCAACATATCTGAAGTTGGTTGGCGAGTTTTTAAAAACAAAGAAAACATATTATAACATACCAAACATGTTTTATTTTAAATAAAAATATAAACAAACACAAAAGAAATAAAATAAAATAAAATAAAATAAACTAAAAGTGATCCCTAAGAGTTTTAACTATGGATGGTTTGGATTGCATCAAACAAACTTGTGCAGCGTACAATCTCTCAAATCAAAGGGGAACTAATATAATTATTGTTTCTTATACTGCCCTTGCATGCATAGACAGACGATAGAATTTTACATATAATGGAAAGTTGGAAACGGTAACAAAAACAACAATGTAACAGGTCCTGCAATCATTTAGACTCTACGCATAAAAATTGAATATGAGTAAGTCTCAACCTGGATGACAATTTAAAAGCAGACACATCATTGTGGATGACAATTTAAAAGCAGGCACATCAAGCAGTATTCAAGCAGTAAACATTAGTTCGCATTTTCAACAATTAAACAGAACCTATTAGGCAGAATGACTTGGAAGTTTTTTAGCAGTATCAAAGGAGAGTCCAAGTATAAATTAGGTGCAAACCTTCTCAGGCTGTAGCGATCGTAGGTAGTCCAGCAGGTCATTCTTTTCTTCTCCTACAAACTGTTGCATTTGTAGAGCAGAATTTTTCCTGTTCATTTCGTGTAGGTCCTGAGTAAATACCAAAGCGAAAACCATAACCATGGTTTGCAAAAAAATAAGAAGGAATAAATAAAGTTAGATTTATAAAATTGAAAAGATATGTGTGGTGAAAGATAAAGGATAATCACATACAAATACAGCATAATACATGTATGGCCGATCAAAATAAAAAGATATCGTGCAGATATTTGAAAGATCGCAGAAGGAGGAAATCCCGATCTTCATGGCTGCAGAAGGTAAGGTTTAAGGAAAGTTTTTCGGAATCTAGAACTGACTACACAGCTAAATGGAATGTTGTATAGAAAATTAATGTCCGGGAAAAGTTGGAACGTTGTAGAAGAAAGGTTTTTATCTATAAATTGTTGAGTTGCTATGGAAGAAAAAGTGCTGACCATGAATTAAGGATTATTTCAACAGATCAACTTTTAAGAGTTAAATTTAATGGTTAAATGATGAAATAGTATAGTAGTTGTATGAAATTTGTGAAATTTATACACAATTAACAAGACTAGCCAGCTACTATGAATCTTGAGTATTAGCAACCAAGATTCACTCAAAATCTAGGTCAGTATGGCAAAAATGATGATGCCAACTGGAATGTATGTAAAGAAACTAATAGCCTGATAAAAATTAATTATATTAAATAATATTTATTGAAAAAATGATGATAAAAATTGTTCTACAATAGGGTAAACACAGTGACTGGTTAAGGAAATAGGAAAAAGAATTAGATTTTAAAATGGCTCAAAATTGTGTAAACACGCATACATAAAATAGATTTATTACTTCATGTGACAAGAACGGAGATTCATAAAGCCAAGCTCAATAGTTAAAAGAAGAGTGATAACTAACAAGAAGATTAGTATTGATATTCATGTTAAAACAAAGTTAAAGGTTCAGATCCAATATATTGGTTGGTATATTTTTATTTATACAATACTTGAATAGAGTAAAGCCCCAAAACATTTCTTTCTCTTCCCTTCCCCTTAACTGAGTTGGTTGGCTGCAGATGAACACATCAACAAAACGACAACCATGCAACTAGCCTATAATAGACCTATTGCCAGCGGATTTTAAAAAAATTCATGAAAAATAAAAATTAAATTAAAATATTTCAAAAGAACAAATTCAAGCAATTCTATTTGAAATAATTATCCATCTCTATTCATGCTACTATTATGAACTGCATAAGATGGTTCACTTTAAGAAAGAAATACATCCGTAGAAATTGAACAAGCAAATTAGACTAATCATACAGGATATAGTTCAACCACAAAGTAAGTGAAATTATAAGCCACGCACAACATACAATAAGATAACAAGTTACACAAAACAGGGCAACATTGTTAATAAAGAACTATTCCTTTGAACCACCAAAAAAAAAAAAAGGACATTGAATTATGCCATTTTATAAGCTACACAGAAATGTGCAAAAATGTTATAGATTTAAAATATGAAAGTCTCTGTCCCCCAAATTACAGCTCCACCAAAGAAACTGAATATTTTTTTTCTGGCATATAAGCATGTCACAATTAAAGGGATCAACATTAAAATTATCTCTTTATGCACAATACTTGGGAAATTTTGTTGTAGAAACCACCAAAGGCATTTCAATCAAAAAAATCCACATTAAATGTCAATACCTTTTTCATAGAGGATAAACGAAATGTTAGGCTACGAATATATTCTTTAGCTTGAGGTGACATTTCTCCCAAACTTTCAAAATCAGGATCTTCACATGTTGACACTTCGTCTCCTTTGTTAGAGTTGGATAAATCCCTTTCAGCAAGCTCAAATAGTGTGGAAGTTCCATCCATTAATTTATCAGAATAACTGCCTATCACATTTTTAGGTTCATTTTCTTCTAAATTCTCTTCTTTATCTTGATAATCTCCAAATATTTCTACATTCCTCTCAAGGAATAGGCGGTACTCAGCATTGCGCAAAGTATATCTGAAATACAAAGACAGTCAAACTTCTCAAGGAATAAACATGATTACGAGTGCAAGAAAGAGAATATGGCAAGAAATTTTAAAGGGCATCAACAACACCTTGTCATAGATTTACCCTAGCTACTTGGGCCAACTTTAAGAATCTACATTTTACATTCATTCTTTCTGAGGAAAAGCATAATTGCCCAATCTTTTTGCAGACAAACTCAGAAAACTTGAAACATTAGCATTTTCGACTTGAACTATTGAAAAGATGATTATTTTTCAACAAGCAAGGAAACCAATGAAGCAACACAGCTCAATAACAAGCAAATAATTGCTACAAAAAACTAAAATTATACTATCAAAGGATAATAGGATACTAAGCCCGTACAAAGATTTGATCACCCAAAATATGAGAATTATAGGTTTGTCCCACAGTTCTAAAGCAGCTTATTGGTTTGTATCGTACTATATTACCAATCTCAATCCCTAATATAAAGCATCCCAAAGCCTAACAGAGTCATATCACATGGAGGTAGAAGACCAACATGCCATGAACTTTCCTCGAGAAAAAGTGATGATGGTATCAAGAATAAGCATTGAATAACTTTGAGCAAGCAATTGTTGTGAAAAAGAGAACGCAAGTGTTATCCAGAATAATTGGGGGTTTTGAAACTAAACTAAATCTTTCAATTTTTTTTCCGCAGTTTAGCTTTTATTAAACAGTTAATTCAGTCGTTTACTTGCTTCAACTATAAACCCCGCTCTATTGAACGTTTGTTCTAACGGAATTAGCCATAAGTTCCATTTTTTAAAGTTATTCTTAAGAAATCATTACCTGGATTTTCACCCTTGTTAAACCAACCAATTGTGCCATTTACTTTTTCCTGAGGTCCACCAACCACTTCTCTTATCTGCAGCTTAATCCCAACTCATCCATCTAGTCACAACCCTCTAAAAAGTCAGTTATATAGAGAGTCAGGATCTCAAGTAAACTTCATCCAAAATAATTTTATTTGCACTAGCTAATAAAATCCACAAATGAGACCATAAATTTCCTAATTATGGTGAATGCAACTAACTTGAAATGGGTAGCATCAACAACAGGGAACAATCTACACACTTCCGTCAAAACATTAGGGAAGTTTTGAAAATATACCCAAAAAATAAAAAAATGATAAATTACACTTGTATCCAAAAGGTATAAGGGATATCTATAAAAACTTAAGTATATTTCAATCCATTTGATACAAGGGCACATCCCTCGCATAAAACTATAAAACAACAACAACAACAACAACCACCCTTTATCTCACTTAATGGGGTCGGCTACATCAATCCTTTTTCTCAGTGTCCTATTAAGTGTCATATTTTCATTTAATTCTAATAGATTAAGATCATTTTTTATACAATATGCCCAGGTCTTTTCGGGTCTACCACTGCCTTTCTTAACATAAATTGAATCTAAAACATCTACTCTCCAAACCGGATTATCAGATGGTCGACGTTTAGTATGACCAAACCATCTAAGACAACTCACTATAATCTCGTTTACCACTAGAGCTACACCAACCCTTTCACGGATAGATTCGTTTTGCATTTTGTCTCTAAGTGTCAAGCCACTCATCCACCTAAGTATTCTTATCTCAGCAACATTTTGTTTTAAAAGACCCTACTCCTCTGCTTCTCTACCCTCTTTGGATCTACATGAGTTCACAACCCAACGCTTTGTTAGATCTGGACGACTTACTGAGTGTTGGTGCTCATTTTGGGCAAGCATGTCATGGTCCACATAAGTTAATATAAACTAGTTCAGAGTTAAGATGGATCAAGGGGGATTTGGTGAAAGCCACAGAGATTCAAAATTCTAAGAATTTGCTCCAGAGTACAACTCGGTAAAGGAAAGACCTGTCTGGGGCGGCAAATAACAACGAGCTCATGGAATATATATCTAGCGTCTTTTTTTTCCTTTGTTCTTGAATTGCTTATTTAACTAGTGCCTTTATTCGCTTTGCACCTAGCGCCTTTGACTAAATTTTACCATGGCTGTAGTGGACTGCCTCCATCCAACCGGAGTTCCAAACCTCTTGTATGCGAAGAGAGCAACTTCTTTAAGTATATAATCGAGAGACCTCTCTACTTCTTAGAAAACCATGAAAATCTTGGACGATGAAGCCCCAAAACATGAAATGAAGCACCATGAAGCAGACATAAGGTAAATTAATATAAAATTAACAGCTATCATCAATGCCCATACAGATGATGTGAATTCATGGCATAGTGAACACTCACCGGGGATAAGTTTACAATGAATCCAGTTGCGCGAAACTTCTGGGCAAACAACCCATAAACGGTGAGGGGGTAATTTTTATAAAAAATAAAAAAGTAATATTGAAATTCAAACAAAGAAAAATTCATTAAAAAGTTGGCATCAAGAATAGAGATAGACTGTATATAATTATGAACATATTGGTGATGATGGCAGAAAAGACTATATAATTATGAACATATCAACGATGATGACAGAAAATACTGTACTTTATCTCCTATCTTCAGAATAGTTTGACATGATTTGAAATAGTTTCAATCTTAATTATGCNTCTGAAGTCATTCGTATTAGAAATATCCAAATTTTTTTCTTTTGGGATGCCGAGCTTTTCAAGTATTGAACAAATTTGGACAACAACAAATTTTCTTTTATTTCATTCATTGCAGGAGGGATGAGCAAGCAAACATTGATACCATTAATATCTCTTTCAACAATAGTAGTACAATAGTAGCCAAGAGGCATTTCATTCATTGGTAGTTGCGTAGGAATAGGTTGGAACAAACAGATCGACTGAAACCATATTGATAGGATCTCTTTCAGACCTTTTTCAAATATTCTTTCGGGATCGTTACATCCCCATTCTTGAACTTCTTCTCGAGCAAGTCTTTGAAACTGCAACACTCCTCTATGGTGTGTCCAATGAACCTGTGGTACGGGCAATATCTTGGATGTCCTTTTTTGTTGATCTCATCGAGCTTCTTTGGCTTGGACAACCTGAACTCGAGATTCTTGATCAAACTGCGAAACATTTTTTTCGTTGCTTCATCTTTAAAAGAATATATCTCATTTGATCGAGTATTCATGATTGGAACATGTCCTTCGTCTATCAAGTAAGGTCTCTGCTGAGATGATTGTTAAATATGCTGACGACGACGTTGGTAGATCTGTCGAGACTGTTCCACTTGAATTTGCAACGGCCGCTTGCCCCTGTCAACCACTGCTGCAGTCCCAGATTTCTTTTCAGATATCTTTAAGGGCTCTAGCTTTCCAACCTTCTCAAAAAACTCAATATGTTTTGCTTCTTCCTGAAGATTCTCAACTTTTCTAAGCAGCTTTTCAAATGTCTTAATGGTGAATCCCTTGAGTAAGAAGCCCACTGGACCATGGATGTTCTTTAGAAGGATTTCGACTGTGTGTTGTTCTTGGAGTTGTGGCTCACATTTCATGCTTAAATTCCTCCATCGCAGAATGTAGTCCATCAATGTTTCGGCTGGCTTCTGTTGCTCGGTCACAAGATCACCGACGGTGAAATGGTGCCTAGCCCCAACAAACCGCTTAGCAAAGAGGTCTTCTAACTCTGCAAATGTTTTTACTAAGCCATTGAGCATATCGGCGTACCAGTCAAAAGCGATTCCCGAAAGACTGCTTACAAATTGACAATATGACAACGCATCACTATCCCCCATGTTGCCACAACTTACTCGGAAGTGTGCAACATGCTGCCAGGGATTTCCCGTTCCATCAAATGTCTTGAACAACGGTGGTATAAAACCCTCAGGGTATTGAACATTATCAAATTCTTTAGGATAGGGCCTACCCTTTAGAATCAATGTCTCTCCTTTTGATTGAGTCAGAGCTTTTCTCACCTGTTGTTCAGCCATTTGGTTAATGTCTTTTTCTGATATTGATTCATGAACTAAGTCTTTCTTTGGTTGATCATCTTCATTGACCGACGTGAATTCATTTTTATCATTGACGATTTGGACGTTTTCTGAATGGCTTGCCCCTGGAGGTACCATCGGAGGTGATTGTGATTGTCCTTGAATAGTGGCTATAGCGGCCGTCGTTTCTTCTGGTTGTTTCTTTATCTGGTTGATTTGTTCATCACGTTGTTGAATGGCTCTTCGCAACTCATCCACGACGTTCTCCTCAGTGGGTAAAGGAGCATTGCAAGAGGATAAGGTGGCTCTGGCCTCAATAACGTTAATTTATGCAAACTCTTCTATCTCATATTCTGACGGGTCGTAGGGTTCATCACCCATATATTTTCTTTGTTCTTCAGATAACCGTGTAATGTCGGCTCGAAGCATTTCCAATGAAACCTCGATCAATCTTCCTTTCACAATTTTAAGGTCAGTTGAAGGTTTTTTATGAGCATCACCTCTTTTGCTGAGCACTGGTGTAGTTGTGTGGAAATCAGATGGAGCAACTGGATTAGCTGAAATCATTCTTCTTTCGGGATTTGTCAAATATTCTTTCAAAATCATTATTTTTCCATTTTTGAAATTCTTTTCAAGCCATTCTTTGAAGCTGATACAATTTTCTATAGTATGTCCGAGCAGGCTGTGGTAAGGACAGTAGTTGGGATGATCTTTCATATCGACTTCTTCCGGCCTCTTTGGCTCTCGTAATCTGCATTTGGGATTTTTAATCAAATCCTGGAACATCTTTGTTATAGCTTCGTTTCGGAAAGAATATATTTTGTTCGCTCCTGTTATCATCTCAGATTTTCCTTAGAATGTCGTCACCGGCCTTGGATCATTATTGATAGATGGCGACGGTACTGTGGTAGCAGCCCCATAGACTCCAACCTCTCCGTANCAATCTGAATTTGGGATTTTTAATCAAATCCTGAAACATCTTTACTACAACTTCTTTTCTGAAAGAATATACTCTGTTCACCCCTGCTATCATCTCAGATTTTCCTTCGAATGTCGTCACCGGCCTTGGATCATTATTGATAGATGGCGACCGTACTGTGGTAGCAGCCCCATAGACTCCAACCTCTCCGTAGGTGGCAGGCAACTGGTGAAATTTATTCCTCATGCATAGAGGTGAGGTCTCACGTAATCCTATTTCACATAGTTGAAGGGTAGTGTCAGTAGTAGCTAGCTCTGTGGCTTTCGCCTTCTCAACCCTTAGAATTTTCTGGTTGCGTCTCATTTCTTGTGTTTTAGTAAATTGCACGGACTTTGAATTGGACCCAATTTCGAATGCAGAAAACGGCAGGGCAAAAGCATCAACAGACACTTCTTCATAAAGAATCTCCTTCCCTTTGTTTAGTGGAACAGTTGAGGTAGTAGCAGTGAATCCAGTGGCAGAAGCAGAAATAGTTCTGGGAGCGATCCTTGCGCTCTTAGTGGCGTACTTTACAGCAACAGCAGAATTCTTTTCAATCAATGCCCTCTTCAAAGGGGGAATTTCATTAACAGACTTGATATTAAACTCCACCACAGACTCGACGGATTTGTCTATTTCAGGCTTAATGACGGCAACAACGACATTCCCAAACCTGGCTTCAATATTATTGAATCCTTGCCCAAACTTAATGACCGCCAAATCTGGCAGTTCGCTCTGGCTAACAACAAACTCCTCTCCAGTGGCGAAAGAAAAGATCAACTTTGGTGAAGACATTCTTTCTGTCATTTGAAAAAAAAAAATTTGAAAATTAGTGACGTCCAATGCCTCGCAATTTCAGCAGTTATACTCAAGTTAACGCACTTTTTTTATGAAATGGGTATCCTTTAAAATTTATCCATGTGAATTTGACACCAATTTGTGATTTGCTTTGTTTTGGTATTGGGTTTTGAGATTTCAACATTCTCGAGGAAAGTTGAAAGGGATTTTGACGTGACTTGTAAAAAAGGATAAGCAAATTTCAAAAGAGAAGTGAAGTGATTATGAGGCATATGAGCTAGCCCAAAATAGGAAATGATTTATTCCACATTGAACCGACCCCGACCTCAACACACCACATCTATTAAGGGTCCACCTTACTAAACCTTAGGGTCTTGGACCTTTCCACTTAAGGACGGTTAAGCAGACGGTCCTGGACTCCAAGAGGAGTTGACTATACTGACTCAAGGAAGAAATGAGCGCAGTAAGTCAACAGAAGAATTATAGTCTGGCCCATGAGGGATATGGACACACCACCGATATTTGAAAAGAAAACCACATGACCAAAGATGGAGAGAGGAACCAGTTCCCAGCGGAGTCGCCAGAATTTGTCGACCGTTTTTTTTTTTAAACTTCGTGATTTGAAAAAGTGATGATTTTGTGATTTTGAAAATAATTTAAATATAAATATAACCCATTCTTATTTTTAAAAGTAACATTTTAATTTTAAAATGTGATACCCGTTTGGTCTCACCTATTTTAAAATTAAAATGTTACTTTTAAAAATAAGAAAGGGTTATATTTATATTTAAATTATTTTCAAAATCACAAAATCATCACTTTTTCAAATCACGAAGTTTTTAAANTGTTTGGTCTCACCTATTTTAAAATTAAAATGTTACTTTTAAAAATAAGAAATGGTTATATTTATATTTAAATTATTTTCAAAATCACAAAATCATCACTTTTTCAAATCACGAAGTTTTAAAAAAAAAACGGCCGACAGTAACCTAAAAGGAAATCCTATGAATCATTCATGTAATCATATGTATAGGTCGACTAATTTTACTTTTATACAATGTGAATGTATTTGTACATATAAATTCAAAAAATTAGTGGAATCCCTGTGATGTGTATAAATTGCAAGATTAACATGTGAATGTGTGTTTGCCTGTCCTTCCTTGTATGTGAAATTGTCTTCATATTTATTTCACTTTTCTGGGATAGATAGGATAACAGAAAAAAGGTACAAATTGATGGATTAGATATATAGGAGAACAAATATAACTACTTTTTGCTGAGTGAGATGAAAGAAGCCTGGCAAACACTTTTAAATTCTTAAAAAGATTTAATTATTTTTATATGGAATAAATTAAAAGTGCTCAAAAAGAAACATTTAGTCTCATTAAAATAAAGTCTCTTTTACTTCAAGTAAAATGTCATCTAAAGTTTAAAAGGTCATGAAAAAATTTTCTGCTTCAATTAAAAGTGCTCTAAAATTTAAGTCTTTTCAAATTAATAACTCATTAAAATGATTTTCTACACCAATTAAAAGTGCTATAAAATGAAAACTTCTTTTAAATTTTAAATCAAACTATTAAGAAAGAAACTTCTATACTTCAACTAAATGAGTTCTAATCTTTTAAAAATTCAAGGAGAAGGATTTCAATCTTCTTCAAGATCCTTTTCTCATGATTCTCTTTTAAAGTTTATTTTAGAAAACTCTTCTCAAAAAGAAAGATCCAAATCTTTAAAGCTTCAAGACTTCCTTTGGAAAAGTTCTTATAAGAATTTATCCTATTGAGAAGTTTGTTCTTTAAAACTTGAAAGAAACTAATCTCAAAAGATAATTATATTTCAAATAATTCTATTTTTCTTTTAAAGAGTCTTATGGAAAGTCTTAAAAGGAACTCTCTTTAAAGAATTTCTTCTTTTAAACACTCTCATTATAAAAAACTAAAAATCAAAATCAATTAAATTTTTTAAAACAACTTATCTTTTCTTTAAAAATTAAATTCCTTTTTCAAATATAATTTTCTTAAAACCCTTGAGCTTAATGAATCTAAAATAAAATATAAGCTTGTCAGGCTTTTTTCACTTGCTTAGTCTAGGCAAGACTTATATATTCACTTAGATTGAGTGACTATATCAATGAATACATTTCTGGGAAATACCTCAGACTCTTGAGTATATAAGTCTTGGGTTATCCTAATTTAAATAGCCCATAATAAAGATAAACTTATATTCCTAAATACCTTTGATGTCAAAATTATTTTTAGAAAGATTCAAATATTTTGTATGAAAAGAAAACGTTTTTATTACTTTAATGAAAATAGAAGTAAACCTTTAGTATAAAATTTTAAATAAACTTATTTTCATTTCTTCAGAATATATCTCTTGATCACAATTAAAAACTAGGAAAAGATAACAAAGCTAGAGGAAGAAAACTAAAACATGGGATGGAAAAGCACTATATGATTGACGATTTAATAAGAATTTCACTTATAATGGAAAAATAACCAAACAACCCCTAGAAACCCTTGATTTGTAATCATGACTAACGATTTCTAGGAGAAAACAAATCACTATTAAATATCAAACCCCAAAAGTAAATAAAATCGACCAACTCTAATCTTTATAAACCACACCTTAGGATGGTTCCAAAGTAGAAGAAAACCTACACATACCCTAGATTAGTCCAGTCTAAAGCCCTAGGTTAGTTCTAGGTTTAGGGATCATCTCTTGTTGTTTGTTCTCTATTAAATGCAGGTTGATGAACTAGCACAAACTTTTTTGAATCCCTCTATGCTCTCTATTGTTGCTACACTTAGGAGCTAATATCGTTTTTCTCTCCTATAAAGTTCACATCCACCCTTGCCTCGATCGTGCCATCCATCATAGCACCTAGCGAGAAAAAGATTGACCCAACACGCTCACTAATCTCAAAAAATCTGAGTTCAAATTGACTCAAATAATTCTCAAGTCAGGTTGAGTTAAAAATTCTAACCCACTGAAACTTCTGAGTCGGGTTCAGTTTGACCCGTCAACCCAAAATTGACCCAGAAATAACTGTCAATCTGAAATTGACTCGAAACCGACCTACTGACTCGAAATTAACCCAATTTTGTTCATAAATCAACTTGAAATCAACCCAAATAATTGTTATGTTTTATGTTAAATGGGTTATATGAGTTGACTTCGGGCGGGTCGATTTAGGTTGGACTTTATAACCTATTTAATATAGAATCGGGTTTGAGTCAAGCAATTTTGGGTGGAGTTAATTTCAGTTCAAACTNCCGATTTAGGTTGGACTTTATAACCTATTTAATATAAAATCGGGTTTGAGTCAAGCAATTTTGGGTGGAGTTAATTTCAGTTCAAACTGAAACCAACCTACAAACCTGATTTGGCACCTCTAATAGCGTTTATGCCAACAACCTCCTACTATTATCANAAAAAAAAAATAAAGTTGACTATACTGACTCAAGGAAGAAATGAGCGCAGTAAGTCAACAGAAGAATGATAGTCTGGCCCATGAGGGATATGGACACACCACCGATATTTGAAAAGAAAACCAAATGACCAAAGATGGAGAGAGGAACCAGTTCCCAGCGGAGTCGCCAGAATTTGTCGGCCGTTTTTTTTTTAAACTTCGTGATTTGAAAGCGAGATGATTTTGTGATTTTGAAAATAATTTAAATATAAATATAACCCATTCTTATTTTTAAAAGTAACATTTTANGCTCGTCGTTCGAGAACAGCTCGTGTTCGACTCGTTCGTTAAGAAATGAACACAAACAGTGACTTCACGAACACTTTCGAACACGAACTTATTTCAAACAAACTAAATTTCAAACGAATCGAACACGAACAAAAGCTCTGTTCGTTCGTGTTCGGTTCGNCTTTCGAACACGAACTTATTTCAAACGAATCGAACACGAACAAAAGCTCTGTTCGTTCGTGTTCGGTTCGTTTACACCCCTAACCCCAACATTCTTAAGCCCGAATGACATTACATTAAAATAAAATGTCTTGTGCAGTAATAAATGTTTTTTTACGTCATTCAGGTGCATATTTTTCTGGTGGTAGCGGAAATAAGCGTCGAGGAAACTCATTACAGAGTATATGACCGTTGCATCCACCAACGTGTAGATCTTCGAAAGGAGGTAGGCGTCCTTTGAGCAAACAGCGTTGAGATTGAGGAAATCTACGCACATCTACTACTTGTCGTTGACTTTTTTGACCATTACGACGTTCAAGAGCCAGGTTGGGTACTAGACTACAATGATATGGTCGGCATCCAGTAGCTTTTGCACCTCTGCTGCTATCAGTACGGCCAAAGTTTTTGAGATCGGTCGAACCTTCTGCTGGATTGGTCGAGAGTAGGGGTTGACGTTCAGTAGATGACATGTCGCATTGATTGAAAGGTCGAGCATTTCATTACGGTCCAAGCAAACACCTCCCGGTGCTCTCGGAGCATCCGTATCAGCGGGTTCCTAAACCCTACATCGAAAATGTTCACTGATTAGGAAAATCGTACCATGTTTTTCGTTGGACACAGGTACCTGAATGATTGCCTCACTGGTCTCAAAACCTCCCTCCCTCTGGATCTGGATATCGAGCGGTTCATGGTCAATGTTTGAAATCGCTCGCANAGGGTTGACGTTCAGTAGATGACACGTCGCATTGATTGAAAGATCGAGCATTTCATTACGGTCCAAGCAAACACCTCCCGGTGCTCTCGGAGCGTCCGTATCAGCGGGTTCCTAAACCCTGCATCGAAAATGTTCACTGATTAGGAAAATCGTACCATGTTTTTCGTTGGACACAAGTACCTGAATGATTGCCTCATTGGTCTCAAAACCTCCCTCCCTCTGGATCTGGATATCGAGCGGTTCATGGTCAATGTTTGAAATCGCTCGCAAATAACAGCTCCTAGACTGCTTCAAGTTCCCCCAGACCGTAATAACTTCTCCGTCGCCCGAGAACTTTACAGCCACATGATATATAGAAGTCACTGTCTGGTAACTGTTTAGGAGTGGTCGATCAAAGATAACATTTCACTGTTGGTATATTGCTTCCAGGGTTCCCCCGAAGAGTTTATTGCTTCCAGGGTTCCCCCGAAGAGATAGCTAGGTCGATGTTTTTCGTGTTATCTTTGATCGACCACTCCTAAACAGTTACCNCTATTGGTATATTGCTTCCAGGGTTCCCCCGAAGAGTTTATTGCTTCCAGGGTTCCCCCGAAGAGTTTATTGCTTCCAAGGTTCCCCCGAAGAGATAGCTAGGTCGATGTTTTTCGTGTTATCTTTGATCGACCACTCCTAAACAGTTACCAGACAGCAAGGATTTCACCACGAGAAAGTCCTCTGTGTTGGTATATTGCTTCCAGGGTTCCCCCAAAGAGATAGCTAGGTCGATGAGACCTAGTTCCTCCTTCCTTTCCCTAGAGAATCTGAATAATGAGTCGGCTTGTACTGTCAATCAGTCGGTCTTCAGGTCGATCTTATCGAACACTGTTATGAATAGAATGTTCACCGAACTCTTGTATCGACGATAATGGTCCCCGCCTGGTACTTGTAGATCAGTAGAGGTGTAAATGAGCAAAACAAGAGCGAGCTCAGCTCAACTCGTGTTCGGCTCGTTTATATTTCAAGCTCAAAAAGTGTGTTCATGTTTGGCTCGTTTGCTTAGTGAGTTGAACAAGAGTCGTTTACAAACAAAGAGTTCTTTTGACAACCCTAATAACGTAGTCATAAGATGTTAAGGATTGGGGCAAGATTTAAAAATTATTGTTTATATTAAAACATTACTTGAATCTAATTTAATAATTTTTATTCTATTTTCTTAATTAATACTTTTAATTGATTATAGATCTTTATAGCCTTGTAGTCAATTTCTTTATATATATATATATATATATATATATATATATATATTTGATGAGTAGTTTTTCGAGCCAAAACGAGCAGAACACGAACAATCAAATCTTTGTTCGTGTTCGGCTCATTAACTTAGCGAACAAGTCGAACACGAGCTATTTGCGAACAACGAGCCATTTTGACAGCCCTATTGATCAATGTCATCATGAACAATCCCTCATTATAGAGTTTCCCTTTCGGTGGGAGATCTGCATCTATAAAGACAACTGGTAAATGGTTACATGTATACGAGACAACGGAGCATACCTCCCCCGAAAGCGGCCTCTTTAAGCTGAAGAGTTGAGATCGTCCTCAGAAGATGATCGAGATTATTCTTGCTACGTGGATTTCATTCACCCTAATAGGTTCGTTTGTAAATTCTCCTGCTAGAGCTTTNTACTTGCATCTAATTTAATAATTTTTATTCTATTTTCTTAATTAATACTTTTAATTGATTATAAATCTTTATAGCCTTGTAGTCAATTTCTTTTTTTAAATATATACATATATATATATAATTGATGAGTAGTTTTTCGAGCCAAAACGAGCAGAACACAAACAATCAAATCTTTGTTCGTGTTCGGCTCGTTAACTTAGCGAACAAGTCGAACAGGAGCTATTTGCGAACAACGAGCCATTTTGAAAGCCCTATTGATCAATGTCATCACGAACAATCCCTCATTGTAGAGTTTCCCTTTCGGTGGGAGATCTGCATCCATAAAGACAACTGGTAAATGGTTACATGTATACGAGACGACGGAGCATACCTCCCCCGAAAGCGGCCTATTTAAGCTGGAGAGTCGAGGTCGTCCTCAGAAGATGACCGAGATTATTCTTGCTACGTGGATTTCATTCACCCTAACAGGTCCGTTTGTGAATTCTCCTGCTGGAGCTTTGCCCAATCGTTGTGTATGAGCGCCGACAGCAACAAACTATTTTAGCTTCCCGGAACGGATAAGTTCCTCAATCAGGTTTCGGCCGAGACCGCCTTCAGTGGCGGAGCCGGTTTGAAATAGTCGTTGTTCTTGATGGCCTTGACTATTTCAACCATTGACAAGTTAAGGGGCACGAAACCTTGCATTTTCCGGTAAACATGAGGTCACTCATAATATTGACCCGAATGCTGATCAAAGAGTCGCTTTTGGTCATGGTGCCCTCGGTCATTTCCCCGTTGATCCTGGGACAAAGAGTTGTTGTTCTGGTGACCGGTGGAGGATTGATTGTCTTTCGTTTTCTGCAATTCGCCTCGTTCTTTTAGCTTCTTTGTGGGATGATCGGGCAACCCCAACTTGCCATTCAAGGACCCTGGAGGTTTTCTTCAGCAAGTATGGGCTCGTTTGCCATGTCCAATATCTCTACAAAAGTAGTATGTTTAAATATGTTTAGGTCATACCTAAACTTTTTTGCTTTAGACTCCTCATTTCAAAGCTGTTCCGGCTATATCAAGCTTCAAATCCCAAACTTCAAGCATCTCGTTCTGGAAATGGGTAATGCAGGCCCACAGGCTCTCATTTTCTCCCTGCTTGAAGTCGAGCAAGGTACTCCGAGTCTTTTCTCGGCTTCCGTACATTTAAGAAGTGTGAAATAAAGAGTTTTTTTAAACTCGTAGTATCTTGGGACGGTTACAATTGGCAGACCATTGAACCACCGAAGGGTTGACTTCTTCAAGGTGGTTAGGAAAAGGCGACACATTATAAGGTCATCGATCTGGAGCAGACTGTCTGATGATTTGAACAGCACTACATGGTCGATCGCATCGGTCCTACCTTTGTAAGGATCTAGGCAATGTATCCCTAGCTGGGCGGGGGTGTCGCCTCTTTGATTTGGCGATTACCCTTTCTGCGAGTGGTTGGACAGGCACTTGCATTCGCTCTATCCATCGTTTGTTCGCCTGTGCAAACACGGCTGTGTCAGGGTGTTGAGACTTGCCTTATCTCTTTGTCCGCTGGTTGTTGGCCTGGTTATCTGGAATTGTTGAGTTCCCTGGTGGGGCACTTTGGAGATGGATCCCCTGAGGTTCAGCTTCCAAACGAGGGATTTGATCGTTCCTCTGGGTAATTGTTGCCTAGAGGATATCAAATTGTTTCATCATGAAGGACCTTTTGGGTTTGTACGTCATGGACTTCCGGTTGCGTAGCATCTCTACTGGGTTCCATATGTGCTCTCACACTTTGGGAGGTTTCTCCTTCATAGTCTTTTTCACATCTCGTCTGTGACATGTTTGATGCTTATTGCACTACCTTTTAGGATGTTGGAACCTAAATTATCCTTTGTAAATACATCTCGAGAGTTAAAACCAAAAGAATGAGGGAGAGAGTAAAATAAGTTAGGAATTCCCTGTAGAAAGAACCGGGAGAGGTCCCCTTATTCGTAATATGACAGTAATTGGTTGGTCGACTTGCTGGAATTCGGCCGACTGAGGTGACCGACTGAGTGTCGACTGTGACATGGGTTTTGTCAGCCGAGGACCCGGCCGAGTCACGATCTCGTCTGTCGTGGTAAAAGTGGGACGACCGATTGACCGCAATCAAGGGTTCCCGACTGCGCTTCTGGTCGGTCTGGACTGTAGCCATGGTTTACCGCTCGGATCTCTCATTATTGTGAGTTGTTCAAATCTTGATTATGCAGTTGGTTGTAAAAAGGTAGGACGCCTCGATCGTCTGGCCGTCATTTGGGCCATTCGATTGATTTGAGATCCGTGCTGATAGCTTTGGTGTAGACAATATGTATGTATACACACCGAGAGAAAGAGAGAGAATGTGTGAGTGGAGCTACAAAATTACTCTTAACTTGATTTAACAACCCATTCAAATTTTGTGAGTTTCAAAAACATTTTTGTATTTTTAAAGCAATACAATTCTGGTCTAAATTCCATGGCTATGCCTAAAAACTTAAACCGAACTCACACAGGAAGATTGACAGCTAAAATACTCATCAATATCACCACACTAGTGGTTAATTTAATAGTTGTTCTCTAATATATTAAGGGCTTGTTTGGGATCACTTTGGATTTTTTTTTTTTTTTTATATATATTTTAAAAACATGTTTGAGCATTTTTTGGTATGTGCTCATTTTTAATTCAAAAACAAATAAGCTTGATTTTAAAAATACTCAACATATCTGAAGTTGGTTGGCGAGTTTTTAAAAACAAAGAAAACATATTATAACATATCAAACATGTTTTATTACAAGTAAAAATATAAACAAACACAAAAGAAATAAAATAAAATAAAATAAACTAAAAGTGATCCCTAAGAGTTTTAACTATGGATGGTTTGGATTGCATCAAACAAACTTGTGCAGCGTACAATCTCTCAAATCAAAGGGGAACTAATATAATTATTGTTTCTTATACTGCCCTTGCATGCATAGACAGACGATAGAATTTTACATATAATGGAAAGTTGGAAACGGTAACAAAAACAACAATGTAACAGGTCCTGCAATCATTTAGACTCTACGCATAAAAATTGAATATGAGTAAGTCTCAACCTGGATGACAATTTAAAAGCAGACACATCATTGTGGATGACAATTTAAAAGCAGGCACATCAAGCAGTATTCAAGCAGTAAACATTAGTTCGCATTTTCAACAATTAAACAGAACCTATTAGGCAGAATGACTTGGAAGTTTTTTAGCAGTATCAAAGGAGAGTCCAAGTATAAATTAGGTGCAAACCTTCTCAGGCTGTAGCGATCGTAGGTAGTCCAGCAGGTCATTCTTTTCTTCTCCTACAAACTGTTGCATTTGTAGAGCAGAATTTTTCCTGTTCATTTCGTGTAGGTCCTGAGTAAATACCAAAGCGAAAACCATAACCATGGTTTGCAAGAAAATAAGAAGGAATAAATAAAGTTAGATTTATAAATTTGAAAAGATATGTGTGGTGAAAGATAAAGGATAATCACATACAAATACAGCATAATACATGTATGGCCGATCAAAATAAAAAGATATCGTGCAGATATTTGAAAGGTCGCAGAAGGAGGAAATCCCGATCTTCATGGCTGCAGAAGGTAAGGTTTAAGGAAAGTTTTTCGGAATCTAGAACTGACTACACAGCTAAATGGAATGTTGTATAGAAAATTAATGTCCGGGAAAAGTTGGAACGTTGTAGAAGAAAGGTTTTTGTCAATAAATTGAAGAGTTGCTATTGAAGAAAAAGTGCTGACCATGAATTAAGGATTATTTCAACAGATCAACTTTTAAGAGTTAAATTTAATGGTTAAATGATGAAATAGTATAGTAGTTGTATGAAATTTGTGAAATTTATACACAATTAACAAGACTAGCCAGCTAATATGAATCTTGAGTATTAGCAACCAAGATTCACTCAAAATCTAGGTCAGTATGGCAAAAATGATGATGCCAACTGGAATGTATGTAAAGAAACTAATAGCCTGATAAAAATTAATTATATTAAATAATATTTATTGAAAAAATGATGATAAAAATTGTTCTACAATAGGGTAAACACAGTGACTGGTTAAGGAAATAGGAAAAAGAATTAGATTTTAAAATGGCTCAAAATTGTGTAAACACGCATACATAAAATAGATTTATTACTTCATGTGACAAGAACGGAGATTCATAAAGCCAAGCTCAATAGTTAAAAGAAGAGTGATAACTAACAAGAAGATTAGTATTGATATTCATGTTAAAACAAAGTTAAAGGTTCAGATCCAATATATTGGTTGGTATATTTTTATTTATACAATACTTGAATAGAGTAAAGCCCCAAAACATTTCTTTCTCTTCCCTTCCCCTTAACTGAGTTGGTTGGCTGCAGATGAACACATCAACAAAACGACAACCATGCAACTAGCCTATAATAGACCTATTGCCAGCGGATTTTAAAAAAATTCATGAAAAATAAAAATTAAATTAAAATATTTCAAAAGAACAAATTCAAGCAATTCTATTTGAAATAATTATCCATCTCTATTCATGCTACTATTATGAACTGCATAAGATGGTTCACTTTAAGAAAGAAATACATCCGTAGAAATTGAACAAGCAAATTAGACTAATCATACAGGATATAGTTCAACCACAAAGTAAGTGAAATTATAAGCCACGCACAACATACAATAAGATAACAAGTTACACAAAACAGGGCAACATTGTTAATAAAGAACTATTCCTTTGAACCACCAAAAAAAAAAAAAGGACATTGAATTATGCCATTTTATAAGCTACACAGAAATGTGCAAAAATGTTATAGATTTAAAATATGAAAGTCTCTGTCCCCCAAATTACAGCTCCACCAAAGAAACTGAATATTTTTTTTCTGGCATACAAGCATGTCACAATTAAAGGGATCAATATTAAAATTATCTCTTTATACACAATACTTGGGAAATTTTGTTGTAGAAACCACCAAGGCATTTCAATCAAAAAAATCCACATTAAATGCCAATACCTTTTTCATAGAGGATAAACGAAATGTTAGGCTACGAATATATTCTTTAGCTTGAGGTGACATTTCTCCCAAACTTTCAAAATCAGGATCTTCACATGGTGACACTTCGTCTCCTTTGTTAGAGTTGGATAAATCCCTTTCAGCAAGCTCGAATAGTGTGGAAGTTCCATCCATTAATTTATCAGAATAACTGCCTATCACATTTTTAGGTTCATTTTCTTCTAAATTCTCTTCTTTATCTTGATAATCTCCAAATATTTCTACATTCCTCTCAAGGAATAGGCGGTACTCAGCATTGCGCAAAGTATATCTGAAATACAAAGACAGTCAAACTTCTCAAGGAATAAACATGATTACGAGTGCAAGAAAGAGAATATGGCAAGAAATTTTAAAGGGCATCAACAACACCTTGTCATAGATTTACCCTAGCTACTTGGGCCAACTTTAAGAATCTACATTTTACATTCATTCTTTCTGAGGAAAAGCATAATTGCCCAATCTTTTTGCAGACAAACTCAGAAAACTTGAAACATTAGCATTTTCGACTTGAACTATTGAAAAGATGATTATTTTTCAACAAGCAAGGAAACCAATGAAGCAACACAGCTCAATAACAAGCAAATAATTGCTACAAAAAACTAAAATTATACTATCAAAGGATAATAGGATACTAAGCCCGTACAAAGATTTGATCACCCAAAATATGAGAATTATAGGTTTGTCCCACAGTTCTAAAGCAGCTTATTGGTTTGTATCGTACTATATTACCAATCTCAATCCCTAATATAAAGCATCCCAAAGCCTAACAGAGTCATACACATGGAGGTAGAAGACCAACATGCCATGAACTTTCCTCGAGAAAAAGTGATGATGGTATCAAGAATAAGCATTGAATAACTTTGAGCAAGCAATTGTTGTGAAAAAGAGAACGCAAGTGTTATCCAGAATAATTGAGGGTTTTGAAACTAAACTAAATATTTAAAAAAAAAAAAAAAATTCTGCAGTTTAGCTTTTATTAACCAGTTAATTCAGTCGTTTACTTGCTTCAACTATAAATCCCGCTCTATTGAACGTTTGTACTAACGGAATTAGCCATAAGTTCCATTTTTTAAAGGTATTCTTAAGAAATCATTACCTGGATTTTCACCCTTGTTAAACCAACCAATTGTGCCATTTACTTTTTCCTGAGGTCCACCAACCACTTCTCTTATCTGCAGCTTAATCCCAACTCATCCATCTAGTCACAACCCTCTAAAAAGTCAGTTATATAGAGAGTCAGGATCTCAAGTAAACTTCATCCAAAATAATTTTATTTGCACTAGCTAATAAAATCCACAAATGAGACCATAAATTTCCTAATTATGGTGAATGCAACTAACTTGAAATGGGTAGCATCAACAACAGGGAACAATCTACACACTTCCGTCAAAACATTAGGGAAGTTTTGAAAATATACCCAAAAAATTAAAAAAAATGATAAATTACACTTGTATCCAAAAGGTGTAAGGGATATCTATAAAAACTTAAGTATATTTCAATCCATTTGATACAAGGGCACATCCCTTACATAAAACTATAAAACAACAACAACAACAACAACAACCACCCTTTATCTCACTTAGTGGGGTCGGCTACATCAATCCTTTTTTCTCAGTGTCCTATTAAGTGTCATATTTTCATTTAATTCTAATAGATTAAGATCATTTTTTATACAATATGCCCAGGTCTTTTCGGGTCTACCACTGCCTTTCTTAACATAAATTGAATCTAAAACATCTACTCTCCAAACCGGATTATCAGATGGTAGACGTTTAATATGACCAAACCATTTAAGACAACTCACTATAATCTCGTTTACCACTAGAGCTACAACAAAGCTTTCACGGATAGATTCGTTTTGCATTTTGTCTCCAAGTGTCAAGCCACTCATCCACCTAAGTATTCTTATCTCAGCAACATTTTGTTTTAAAAGACCCTACTCCTCTGCTTCTCTACCCTCTTTGGATCTACATGAGTTCACAACCCTACACTCTATTAGATCTGGACGACTTACTGAGCGTTGTTGCTCATTTTGGGCAAGCATGTCATGGTCCACATAAGTTAATATAAACTAGTTCAAAGTTAAGATGGATCAAGGGGGATTCGGTGAAAGCCACAAAGATTCAAAATTCTAAGAATTTGCTCCAGAGTACAACTCAGTAAAGGAAAGACCTGTCTGGGGCGGCAAATAACAGCGAGCTCATGGAATATATATCTAGCGCCTTTTTTTTCCTTTGTTCTTGAATTGCTTATTTAACTAGTGCCTTTATTCGCTTTGCACCTAGCGCCTTTGACTAAATTTTACCATGGCTGTAGTGGACTGCCTCCATCCAACCGGAGTTCCAAACCTCTTGTATGCGAAGAGAGCAACTTCTTTAAGTATATAATCGAGAGACCTCTCTACTTCTTAGACAACCATGAAAATCTTGGACAATGAAGCCCCAAAACATGAAATGAAGCACTATGAAGCAGACATAAGGTAAATTAATATAAAATTAACAGCTATCATCAATGCCCATACAGATGATGCGAATTCATGGCATAGTGAACACTCACCGGGGATAAGTTTACAATGAATCCAGTTGCGCGAAACTTCTGGGCAAACAACCCATAAATGGTGAGGGGGTATTTTTTATCAAAAATAAAAAAGTAATATTGAAATTCAAACAAAGAAAAATTCATTAAAAAGTTGGCATCAAGAATAGAGATAGATTGTATATAATTATGAACATATTGGTGATGATGGCAGAAAAGACTATAATTATGAACATATCAACGATGATGGCAGAAAATACTGTACTTTATCTCCTATCTTCAGAATAGTTTGACATGATTTGAAATAGTTTCAATCTTAATTCTGCTGTTAAGTGAGTTAAATTAAAGTGGGAGATTTCTTTTTTATCAATTGAAAATAATAAAAGCTTAAATTAAGGCTAATCTTATGCTAACCTTATTAACTTGCCCAGGTGATAAAGAGTCTATAAATAGTTAATTGAATTTAAGCAATTAACAATTTTGGGCTTGAATTAATTTTTTTAAGTTTTTTTTTATTTCATGAATGTAAATGTGATGTGTGGCTCATTGGAGCTTTGTATGTGGTGATAAATTGTTTTTGAATTAGAAGTCGCAATTGTGCCATGCTCGAAGATTAACACATCAATTTGCATTGAAATGAATGAAATTGAAAAGAGAAATATCATTCAAATCAAAAGTTATCAATTACATGTGTCGGATCAATTATTTATAGCCATCATAAATTATACTAGCAAATAAAATGAGAATATAATCAGTCTCAATTTAAGTTTAAAATCATATAATACCTAACTAAGCCAACTTGTGGCTTTGATTCAAATTATATCTTAGCTGAATCAACCAAATAATAAATAGGGCTATAGAAGAGGACCAAACCATATGCCTTATCCCCAAGCAAAAACTGCCACGAAAATCATAATCAACTAAAAAAATAGGACTCATAAGAGGAAACCGCACGGCCACAAAAGACTGGAGAAACAACACGCCCTCAAACTCTATCACCTGCCACAAAACAATAATATTCACCCCTCAATTCATTGTATATAACTCCAAAGCTCCATCACCCAAGCCACATGCACTTAAAACACCACCCAAAAAGAAAAACTACAGCAATTTAACCAATATAATGTTGTATCAGTTTAAAGGTTTCAAACTCTTACGAAAATTAACTAAAACAAAATCAAGAATTGAAATTATGCCAAATCATTTCAAGCTAACCTAAAGCTAAGAAATAAGATGCAACTTTCTTAGCTATCATCACTAGCACATTGATAATTAAATAAAAATTTACACAAAACAACAAATAAACTGTTCTAGATCACTGTTTGATGTAATGCTTTCGACCAAATTAAAAACAATAATTTTCATTATACCCACATGAATCGAAAATATCCATCAATATTCATCAAGTAAGTTAGAATAAATTGTATTTTTTGATAAAGTGATCCATGAATCATTACGATCAAGTTGTCTCATTTATAAATTAAATATTTCAGGAACCCATCATCATTAATGGACACAGTTTCATCAACAAAAATAGCCATAGAAACAAAAGCATAGAAATATCTGGTGGGTGATTAGATGTAGAATCATATAAAAGAGGTATATAAAAAGCATAATCCAGAAAATTTATAATATGCTCATGAATAAAGCCAAATCAACTGCACTGAAAATTGAGTGGATACCAATTTTTTTTAAGAATTTCATTTGCAGATATTAGAACCGATGCATTGCACGGCTTAAAATGGTATTAGATCTTTTTTCATTAAATTTCTTAGATGTCTAGATTAAAGCAATTTAAACCCACCGTGATCTCATCATTAGGCGTAAATTCAATACAGCCCATTTTCACAACAATAAAACGCTTATAATTATGGTAAATAATAGCTAGTTTAATATGAATAAGCTCATGAAAATCAGGCACATGTCTAATATAAATGTGTTAGTTCTAGATTCTATAAGTAGGTCAACAAAATCTATAAGCTTTCTAAGTTTTTACTGTGTGGTAACCACAGAAGGTAGATATATTGGTTTATGAATTATATGCAAAATTAAATAATGAGCAATACCAAAGCCCACCAAGATTTATGATCATTATTAGACAGTACAACTGATCTTCAAAGTTTTCATTGATCGCTTAGTTTGATCATCAGTTTGTAAGTGATAATTTCGTGGATAATTTATATTCCCATTCTTTTTCCAGAGAGAATAGATCAATCCAAAAGCGATTGATGCAAAACAAAAACCTAAATTGTAGCACGCCTAAAACTGAGATAATTGATCATTAAATTGATTTGCTCACCATAAAATTTAAAAAATAAAGCTAAGAAAAAACCTAGCCATCCCTCATAAATCATAAAGCAGTTCAATACAACCAAGTCCAGACCCATTCATCGAAATAAAATATCAAACTTTGGAATCATTCAAGCTAAAGTAGTGACATAAAATTAATTACATTGTAAGTCCATCCATGTGCCAAAACAAGGGAATTGTTAAAAGTCAAGTAATTGGCAAGCATACCCAGTCATCATTGAAGAAACTAATAACTTAAATAAACGCTCCCAAAGGGCTTCAACCGCAACATTAAAACGATCAGAGGGAAGTATCCCAAGCATGCCAGATATTGTTCTCTTCATTGCATCAACTGTAACAGCTGGAACATCTTTTTGGATTAGATTCAAATCCAAAGGCTCGATCTCTTGAATCAAATCTGAAAGCACAGATTTCTGAAAAGAAAAAATAAACATGAATTTATTGGCCATCCAAAAATGCTTGCCAAGTAGAGTCAATAAATTCTGAAGACACAAATTTCACAATTTAAATAAAAGTGAACTTGTCTAAAAAATTCTGCATGTCTTCTACTTTTTGCAAAAGCTTGTTTTACTGATTAAATAAGAATTTTAATCAATTTAACTTTATATTTCAAGATTCAATACAACATTTCTGCAAATCATTTTAGAACAGCATCTACAAGCTACAGCAGCGCTAGGAATATAACAAGGTATAAAAGCCATAAATTTCTAAGAAAGGGGTTAAAAATGCTTCACCATTTCGCATAACAAGACTAACTTTATAGTGTGCTGGAACGAATTATGTGTGTAGAACATAAATCCGTAGAACTATTACTTGAAGAGTGGTTCCCTCTAATTTCTGTGGCCTGCAGCAGTACAGTAAAGGGTTAAAGCATTTAAGTCCTACCTTGCCAATGATAAGCATTCCATAACTTTTCACTTCCTCAAACTCTGTAGCTCATTCACGTAACTAGTCATTCCCAGTAAAACCATTCCAGATGTTGAGAAAACTTCAACCACCACGCACCAATGTTTGCTCGTTAGGCAAAGCCTAAACTTTCCTATGAAATAATTGCCTCCCCAAACACACAAAAGGTAAATCATTTGTGGATCCGTCAGTGGCACAAAGTTAGTAAGGAGAACAATTGTGTATTTTTATTTGTAAATTACTTTGATTCATCATCATCATATTTGAAGTTCATTTTTAGTCATTCTAGTTGATTATTTATTTAGGTGTTAAATCTATTCTTTATAGCTCATTTTTTAATGAGTTTTATTGAATTGATCAAAAAGGTATCCCTTTTCTGCATACACCAATACTGATATTATTGGCACATCTGAAAGGTTCGTTTTGAATTTGTACAACATATGATATGCCAGTTAGCATCCCTTTGTTCAATGTGCAATACATATGCTATGCCTGGTGTCCCCAAATTTTAAAATTGTTTATTGTTTATTGCTTATATGGAAAAAATATTCCTTTATCATTTTTAAAAGGAGAGATAAAGCATTCCATTAAAGAAGATAATATCAAAATGAAACCAAAACGTAGTGGCACTCATGGTACAGTGGGATTATTCAATCACTTCAAATAATCTATTAGACAGTGACATTGAATTTTGAAATATCATTATTATAGACTTTTCAATTTATTAAAAAAATATTATTTTAGCTTTGCTCAATAACCACTTTAGAAGAGTTCTATGACTAATTAAGCTAAAATTGAAGGCACTTTAAATGACATAGCCTAACATGAATCATTATAAATGTAGAAAGCAAGTGTTCATACGCAAGAGAATAAGGCGAAAAATTCTTCCCCTTTTTCACTAGGAATAATGGGATTCGAGAAAGTGATCAAAATATTCCATAGGCTATTTATGAAGAGTCATTTTAGTCATAGACTATTTAAATAATTCAATTTAGCCCCTTGTCCCCTCAAATATTATCAAAATAGTCGGATACTTAAAATCATTATTTAATTCAATGAAAATTTCATGGGAAGTTCATGAATGATGTTACACATAATTGTGTTTCAGAAAAAATAAAGTTTTTTATGCTTCTTGATTTGAGTGGGATGCCCTCATTTCACATCTTATTTGTCAGCTTTAAAATATTTTTTTAACAAATTAAAAAAAATTATAATTGAGAACCTATTTCGGATCATATTTAAGGAACTAACGGACTAAATTAAACACTTTATTCAGATTAGGTATTTATTTTAACAGAATAACNATAGGATTTCGCCTCATGGCGAACCCTAGTTTTTTGCTACACGGATCTCCAATTTCTATTCCCTGATTCGTCTTCGTCGACGGGTGCTCACGTATTCCCTGCTTCGTCTTCGTCGACGGGTGCTCGCGTCTTCGCGTCCCGTCTTCACATCCTGATGACGAGGAAGGTCGAGTTATCGCATTTCCTTCCAGACGACGTCCTCATTTGTCCAAGACGCCTCCTTCGCAGTCCTCTCGTCTCGGTCTGGCGACAGAGCTGCTGCTCTGCTCGCTTGGTTGCGTTCGCACTGCTCTGTTCGCATTTCCCCGCTCCCTGTCTGACAAAATATTATCGACAGAGATGGCTATCCGTTCTTATGCTACTGCACTTGCTGGCGACCTCTCGATTCCTACTCATGCTCCTCTTTCAGAATCAGAGACTGATTTTTGTATGGGTAAATCTTGCAATGTTCCTCAATCTTTTCACGATGCTCTTGAAGGTGGTGGCGATCACACCTTCATAAAAAAATTGGGGAAAAAAATAGTAAGTCTGCTCTTATTCTCACAGAGGTTGAAACCAATACTCTCGCTTCCTCTTGGCGTTTTGCTATAGTGGGAAAATTTATTTATGGTAACCAAAAATTAGAGATCATTCGGAAAGAGTTTGAGGCTTTGAAACTATTGGGCAGTTGAAATATTAATTTACTTGACGGTCGGCACATACTAATTCAGTTGTCTCATGATATTGATTATACCCGCATCTTTTCTTGGAAAGCTATCAAGATCGACAACCGTTATATAAAAATTATGAAGTAGACTATTGATTTCAACCCAAAGGCGGAGTCCCCTATCATTCCAGTTTGGATAAAATTTTCGGGGTTAAAATTACATCTGTTCAATTTGGAAATTCTCTACTCCTTAGCATTTGCTTACGGTAAGTCTCTCAGGGTTGATAGTCCTACGTTTGCTGTCATCAGACCATCTGTGACTTGTGTGTTAGTTGAGAGGGATATCACTCAACCAGCTCTGGATGAGGTGTGGATTGGAACCACTCACAAAGGGTATTGGCAAAATGTTGAAATCGAACTATAGCATGTTTGGCCACAACTCTACTATTTTCTATCGTTTACATCCTCAATTAAGACCGAATATCACTAAAGAACAGTCACCTATTATCCCAATTGAGAAGACGCAACCCAATCCTCTTCCCAACACCGCAGTTCCTGAAGAACAACATACTACAGCTACAGATCCAGTTGTGCTTATACCACTCACTGTTATTGAAGAAGACTCACTCATATGTCAAGACACACGAGAGTGCTCATTTGATACAATAGCAGATCAGTCGGTACAACATGTTGTTGCTTCTAATGTTCAACAATCTACACATCTCCAGCACACAGTAGATCAAGATCAGGTGAGCCAATCATCGGAAGAGGAATGGCAAGTAGGAAGAAGAAGAATGGAGGTCGACTCCAGCTAGGGAATATATTGGATGATACATTGGTTACCACTGGCAATGACAATCATCTTACCAACTTATTAGCTTGTTCCTTCCCTAGAACCAGAGGCAGAGGCAAAACCAAATTAGGTTGCTCTCCAGCCACCTGATACTTTATATTTCAGCATTTTTAGGTTTTTTCTTTATGTCTTTACTGTATTTTTCTGTATTTTCTAGTTTTAAAACCACTTGTGATTTTGGTGTTAACTGGGTGCCATGTTTGGGCCCTTCAACACAATGTATCTGTATCTTTCTTTCTAGTTAATATATTAGCCTTTTTGGGCTATATATATATATATATATATATATAAAGACAACCCAACAAACTTAAAAAGCTTAAAAAAATATCAACTTGCAGAAGTGCCATTGCTTTATAGAGCCATACATTCCTAACAGTAATATCTAAAAGGTGAACTTCTATTAAGGATCTTTACCATTTGTTTCATGATATTTTCTGTTTATTAATGATTTATTGTATTTTTTTTCGTGTAATCTACTTTTGACGATATAGAGATACATATATGCTTGTACTAAACAAAAAATTTAATAGAGATCAATTACTCATTTTTTTCTTTCTTTCTAATATCACATCAAAACTACTTTTGATCATTCAAGTTCATAAGCATCTGATTTGCGTGAGCTTCAAATTAGCAACCCTTCCAAATTTCACCACCATATACCCAACTGCACCGTTGTTGCACCTCCATCTCTAAGAATATAAAAGTCCCTCACCCCTCAAATGTGGATGATAAGAACAATGATAATCTTTCCACCCTTATGTTGTGGTATCAAAGACCACAATGTTGACCTCATTGTTGGTCAATTCCCTTTCCTTTGAATGAAACATAATTGAACTTCACTTAAGCTCAATCCAATTAAACCCTAGAATTATTGATTTCTCTGTAAAGATGATTGTAAGGTTCAAGAGCTTATTTTAAAAGTTGGATGAAGCTTATTATAACCATGCAAACCAATATGATGATCAGTTGAAATGATTTTTACGTAAAACTGTCTACCAAGTCTTTCATGCATGAAAATTGTCAATTTTTGAACAACTAATCATTTTTGAAAAAGAACATCACCATTGTGTTCATCTCATCAAAATCTTTCGAATGAGTCCTTGGGTGCTCAAGGTTGGCCCCATTTGGACACATTTTGAGCAAATGATAATTAGGAAAGAGAAACAAAACAATAATTTGACAAAAATTCTTTCAAAAGGCTTCAAACTGACTCCAATCCTCAACAAAATTTATTTAAAACTTCAAAATACACCTTTTTGAACAATTTAGTCAAATAAATTTTTTTTGTCTAAATTGATTATTCTCTCCTAAGTTGAGACCCACTTTGACCAGTTATATCTTTTTATAGAACTTGAATTAGTCAAAACCAATTGGACCATTGAACTCATGTTATTTGACCATAGTCAAATTTTTTGTCAAAAGTTAACTTTTCAACCACCATAACCTCCTTTTGGTTAACTATACTTAAACTTCAAACAACCATAACTTTTGATATACAACTTCATTTTTCAAATTGTTTAAACAGTTGGATTATTTGTTTCATCCTCTTCAAAATGATATACAATTTCAAGTTTTTCTGAATAGCCTTGTCAATTTTACAGACCCACCCCCTATTTTTAAGTTTATTTATAAAAATGTCCTTGGCTTAATTAATTAATTAATCAATTATTACGAAATGCCACCTTAGCGATCCTATTGATCATTTCTCATTGGTCCATGTGTTATAAATTGAAATCCCCTTGATGTCAATCAATCATGACCATAAAATTCAATTGCCCCACTACTTGCCAAAACCACCCCCACTACTCTAAAGAAGTTATCATAACCCACTGTCCCCAAGAAAAGGGACGTGACTACAACACAAAATTTGATTCCTATTAACTTTCCAAGGCAGCTTCTTCTTTTCCCATGGATTTTTGTCGAAATTCTTCTTCTTCTCATTAAAGACCGTGGGATAAAGCAAAGATAAGTGGATGCACGTCATTTTCTTCCTTTCCTCCTCCTCTAGCTTGAGTTTCTTAATTCTTCTTCTTGCTTTCTCAATTTCAAATCCCCAAAACTGAAATCATATTAGGGTTTTACCGATCAAACTGAGAAGAATATTAAGGAGCAAGGCAAGGAAGATCTTGAATTCAAAGCAACCAAATTTAAAGCAAAAGTATCATATTTCTTCAACAATTCTTTTAAAATTTCGTTCAAATCCCAAGGGCTTTCATCCCCCTCATCTTTTAATGCATGTTTTATACATTTTCAATTGAAAATCAAAATGTTTTCACCATTAATTTGTGCAAACCGAAATTAAATGCATATAAGCATAGGGCTTTTGATTTTGAAATATTATATTACATGTGATTAAAACTTTTACATGCAACAATTAGCCATGTTTCATGAAAATAACATAGGGCTTTCTCATAAATTGTATTTTTCCATGAATATGTGATGCTTTTACTATGAAATTACCATGTTTATTTGTTCAAATTCTAAAAACAAAACTTTCATCCATGTTTTGTTAAAATTTATTTAGGGCTTATTGTCACGGACTATCTTTCCTCAAGTCACCCGTACGGCTTTAGCACTCTCCCTTGACACTAAATCAGTCTAACCCTCACAATTTGTGAACACAAAGCACTCTCGGAAGAAGAATAGGGAGAAGAGTTGGAGACGAAAATGCTTCACTAAGAAAAGAGAGATTGCAAAGCTTGAATGCTTGAAACCTTGGATGGATTGGAATGAGGGGAGGGACTCTTATTTATAACCTCTTTCAAGTCCAAGGGAAGCTTCTAGATTACATTATAATATTCTAGCTTCTAGATAGTTCTACACCATTCTTATGTACATACATATTCTAGATCCTTCTAGGTTATTCTTGGGGCCTCCATTCTCTAGAATGAGGGAGAATCTTCTAGAATGTTTTCCTCCATCTAGACTCTTTTAGAGTATTCCATCTTATGTTTGTTTTGCTGATGGCGGGGTGTGACACTCTCCCCCACTTAAGCTCGCAATGCCCTCATTGCGCTTCTCCTCTTTATATTGTTGAATCTTCTCCTTGAATTGTCATAGTGTGTCTTCATGCTCCCAGCTAACTTCATTATCAGGCAATCCTCTCCAATTGATGAGGAACTCTTTATAGTTTGACACCTCTCGTCGTCTCATCACCCTGTCAGCCAGTATTTCTTGGACTTCTTTGTCGGAGGAGATTACCGTTGTAGGTGCTCGCTTGGAGATCCCCCTGGAAGGATCTTCCATGTCTCCCTGATAAGGCTTCAACATGCTTGCATGAAAGACTGGATGTATCTTCAATTTTGGTGGAAAGTTGAGTTTATAAGAGACATTTCCTACTTGCTTCATTACTTCAAAAGTGCCTTCGTATCTTTCAATCAATCATTTATGTACCTTCCGGAATGTTTTGAATTGTTGAGGTAGAAGCTTCACAATGACTATATCTCCTTCTTTGAACTCGATATGCCTTCGTTTTTTGTCTGCCCACTTCCTCACCTTCTTTGCAGCTTTGTGTAATGTTGCTCGAGCTAGCTTCCTTTTGCTCACTCCAAAATTTGGCAAATAGTTGGTTGTAAGGGAGAGGGGACTCATGGGTTGTTGTCCCATGACTATCTCGACAGGACTCTTGTTGGTGGATTTGTTATTTGTAGGTTGAAAAAAAATTGCGCCACATCTAGCAATTTGGCCCAATTTTGTTGATTGACACTCACATAGTGCCGCAAGTATAGCTCTAAGAGAGCATTAATTCTCTCAGTTTGTCCATCGCTCTGAGGATGAAAGCTTGCAGAAAAGTTTAAATCTAATCCCATCATTTTGAATAATTCGATCCAAAATCTTCCAGTGAAGCGAGGATCTTGATCGTTGATGATGCTTTGTGATATCCCCCATAGCTTTACTAGATTGCATAGGAAGAGTATTGCAGCTTCTTCGGCAGTACAGTCGGTGGGTGTAGCAATAAATGTTGCATACTTGCTAAATCTATCCACCAAAACTAGGATGCTTCCAAATCCATCTGATTTTGGTAAGCTAGAGATGAAGTCCATAAAAACCCTCTCCCATGGTCTTCGAGGAACGGGTAGCGGTTCTAACAACCCCCCTGGTTGTTGAAGGACAACTTTGTCTTGATGGCATACAATACAAGTGCAATCATATTCTTCAATCACATCTTTCATCCCTGACCAATAGTAATTTCTTTTCAGAAGTGCAAGAATTCGCTTCATACCTGCATAGGGCTGTCAAAAAAGCTCGTTGTTCGCGAACAGTTCGTGTTCGGTTCGTCAATGAGTTCGTGTTTGATTCGTTCGATAAGAAAATGAGACGAACATGAACAAAGTATGTTTGGTTCGTCAATGAGTTCGTGTTCGATTCGTTCGATAAGTAAACGAGACAAACGCAAACAAATTTTTTTCGTTCGGTTAGTTAAACAGAGCCCAATATAAACAGTGATGCATTCGTTCGTGTTCGAATCGTTATTGTTTGAAATATAAAATAATTTAAAATAATTATANTCGGCTCGTTCGTCAAGAAACGAACACAAACAGTTACTTCACGAATAATTTTGAACACGAGCTTATTTCAAACAAACTAAATTTCAAACGAATCGAACATGAACACAAGCTATGTTCGTTCGTGTTCGGTTTGTTTACACCCCTATACCTGGATGTCCTGCCCATAAAGAGTCATGACATTCCTTAATTAGCTCCTTTCTTAAGTGCTCCACATTGGTATGTAGATGCATCGTCCTTTAGCATAAATAATATCTTCATCCATCCAAAAATTTCTGGCATTTCCTTCCTTCACCAAAGTAATAATACTTTGGGCTTGTGGATCGGAGGACAAACCTTATTTTATTCTGCCTATGAGGGAGCTGGAGACTTATGACATGTTTGCAAGTTCTGTTTTTCGGCTTAGCATATTTGCTACTACATTAGCCTTTCTTGGCTTATACTCCAAGATGTAGTCAAATTCTGTCAGAAAATTCAGCCATCTTGCTTGCTTGGGACTTAGCTTCTTCTGGTTCTGGAAGTAGCTGGTGGCAATATTATCTGTCATGACCTTAAATTTGGAACCAAGCAAGTAGTGTCTCCATACTCTAAGACAATCTATGATGACCGTCATCTCATTTTCTTGGACTGTATAGCAACGCTCTGTCTCATTAAGTTTTCGGATTTCATAGGCAATTGGGTGTTTGTCTTGCATGAGTACCCTTCTTATAGCAAATTCTGAAGCATCAGTGTACACTTCATATACCTTAGTATGATCAGAAAGGCTGAGTATGGGCTCTTCACTGATTGCCTGTTTGAGGTCTTCAAATGTTTCATGACACTTACCATTCCATTCCCGTGACTTACTCTTCTTGAGTAAGTCCATCAACGGAGCAGCTCTTGTCGATTAGCCTTTTATGAATCGCCGATAGTAATTAATAAGTCCCAGGAAGGATCTTAGTTCATGCACCTTGGTAGGATGCTCCCAATCTTGGATGGCTTTGACCTTGCCTTCTTCCATCATAAGCTTTCCCTCCTTTAACTTATGCCCCAAGAATGTCACTTCTTACTTGGCAAATGTGCATTTTTCTTTCTTGATGTATAGCTTATTTTCTCTAAGAACTTTGAATACTTCTCGGAGATGTTTTAGGTGATCTTGGAGTGTGTTGTTATCACTACTATGTCATCCAAGTAGAAAACAACAAACTGGTCCAAGTAAGACTGGAATAGTTTGTTCATCAAGGTGCAGAATGTAGCAGGAGCATTGGTTAGCCCAAAAGGCATAACCAAAAATTCAAACGACCCATACCTTGTCACGCAAGTGGTCTTTGGTTCATCCCCTTCTGCTATCCTCACTTGGTAGTACCCTGATCGAAGATCCAATTTTGAGGAGTATTTTGCGCTCCACAGTTGATCAAAAAGGTCGGAGATGAAAGGAATTGGATATTTTTTCTTCGCGATAATTTTATTCAAAGCCCGATAGTTTATACACATGCGTAAGGAACCATCCTTCTTCTTCTGAAATAGAACCGGTGCACCGAAGAGAGCTTCAGATGGTTGGATAAATCCTGCCTCCAACAACTCCAATTATATGCATAGTTTTGCCAGCTTTGACGGTACATTGCGGTAAGCTCCCATTGTTGGTGGCTTAGTCCCTGGCTCCAGCGCAATTTGATGATCAATCTCCCATCTTGGCGGTAGTTCCTATGACAATTTTGGCGGTGCAACATCTTTAAACTCTTCAAGTACTTTCACCACTTTCCTTAGTGTGTTTTCTTTAGGTTTCAACTCTTCATCAGAGTCGTGAAGGATAGCAAAGTAGCTCTCATCCTCTCGTCGAATGCCCTTCTTGAATTTAATGGTCGATAGCATCTTGGTCTCCTACTGCCTAGTTCTCGCGTCGGTACTAGACAAGTTTGGTCCTCTTCCATGATGCACATGTTATTGGCCAACGGTATTGGGAATGTCCTTACTTAGTCCAAGAATTCTAGACCAAGGATTACTTTGAAATCATCCGTATGAATGATGGAGAAATTCAGCGTACCTGACAAATCTCCAAGGCAGGTTTTCACTCATTTAGTCACTCCATGGATTGGTCTAGCTGCTGAGTTAACTTCCTTGATGGAGCCCCCACCTCCGATCATTTGTAGACTCATCTTTTTTGCTTCATTAATAGAGATAAAATTGTGAGAAGCTCTTGTATATATCATTGCATTAGTAAATGTCCCGCCTATAATCACTTCTACAAAGAGAGAAGTCTTTTTGGAGATGAGCGTACCGCAATGAGTAGTCGCATGGTTCCCACCTGTGCGTCCATATAACTTTCCTCTACCTCTTGATGGCTTGCGAGGAGAGAGTTTAAAACTTTCTTTTGAGGACAATCCCTCGCTCAATGTGGTCCTCCACAAAGAAAGCAATTGTTGTGTGGTTTAGTTTTATTGTTGTTTCTAGACTTCCCCTTGTCTCTTCCCTTGAATGGGGTCTATTCACGATGACCCTCTTCCTTGTATTGATCCCGGTCTCCCCCACTTCTGATATAATTGCTCTTCTTTTCCTTCGACTTCGTAGACTCCTTAGTATAGTCAATCAAGTTTTCCGCAACAGCGATGGCGGTAGCGAGATCTTGTACTCCACGTCTCCTAAGTTTCATCTTCGCCCATTATTGGATTTCATCCATGAAGTTGAATAAAGCATCTTTGTCTGACATTTCAGGGATTTCGAGGACCAAGCTAGTGAACTCCTTAATACATTCTCGAATCGATCATGTCTGCTTGAGCCTTTGCAACGGGGCTCTATCTTCATCTTCCACATTTTTTGGGGCAAAATTGTCTCTTTAACTCTCTCTTGAAATCATTAAAAGTGGTCATGTTGCATATACCTTTCTCGATGACTCATTTACTTCATCTCCACCATAGCATAGCGATGTCTGAGAGATACAGAGTAGCAAATTGTATTCTTGCCTCATCATCTGCAATCCCCATCACTCCAAAGTATTGTCCCAGTCCCCATAAGTTGTCCACTTCCTTCGCATTGCAAGCTCCTCCAAAACACCTTGGTTTTGACACTTCAATCCTCTTGGCTTCGAAGGTGTGATGGTTGGTAGGTGTCGTTAATGCCCTCTTGCATAGCGAGACGTCCCCACACATTTCCTCCAAACTAGCACGTACGTCGCTCATTTTTTCTTCGTGGGCTCTTCGCACTTCTTGGAGCTCCCCCATTAAGTCATCTTGCATCCTGGTCATTTGAGTCATTAGGGATTCCTCTAGTTGAAGCATCATACCTCTGATTGTTGAATGGATGGCGATGTCCTCCTCCTCGAGTCCATCCACATTTTGGCCAAGATCTTCTATATGGGTCTCCATGTCATTCATTGCCTCCTCCACTTGAGCAAGGCGCGAATCAAAGCAACGTGTGATCTCCTTGTATCTCCCATGTGATTTGGATGTGGTCAGGTCTCGTTGCTCCTGGCGACCACGCTCTTGTTGAGATGATTCTACATTAGTGGCTTCCGACTCCATCACATCATTCCTTCGAACCAAGACTCTGATATCAACTGTCACGGACTAACTTTCCTCAAGTCACCAATGCGGCTTTAGCGCTCTCCCTTGGCAATAAATCAGTCTAACCCTCACAATTCGTGAGCACAAAGCACTCTCGGAAGAAGAATGGGGAGAAGGGTTAGAGAAGTCACTAAGATGAGAGATATTACAAAGCTTGAATGCTTGAAACCTTGGATGGATTGGAATGAGGAATCTTATTTAGCATCTTCCAAGTACAAGGAAAGATTCTAGATTACATTATAATATTCTAGCTTCTAGATAGTTCTACAGCATTCTTATATACATACATATTCNTGATGGATGACACTTTGGTTACTACGGGCAATGGTACTCAATTTACTAATTTGTTAACCTACTCACTTCCGCGAACTAGGGGCAAGAGGACTAAAGTGGAACGTCCGTAGCATCTTTGTGCCCTTTTGTGGCATTTGTTTTTTTTTCCTTTATGTATCTTTGCTTTATTTGAGTTTTTTGTGTAATTTTGCATGAGTTAGGCTTTCTTTTAGGCCCTCTCATGCAACATTTTTGTATCTTTCTTCCGTATTAATATATTTGCACTTAGGCTTTCGGTCAACGTCGAAGCAGCACGAGCCGACGACGAAGGAGATGATGGAAAGACGATGCCGGAGAAATGATCTTATGCGATAAGGGTTGCTAGGGGTTCTACATGGATCGAAACCCTAGCAGAACCGAGCGTGGGAGATGACATCTTTTATCGTCTCCCACGCTCGGCTTTGCTAGGGTTTCGATCCATGTCGAACCCTAGCAACCCTTATCGCATAAGATCATTTCTCCGGCATCGTCTTTCCATCATCTCCTTCGTCGTCGGCTCGCACTGCTTCGACGTCGACTGCGGCTCACGTCTCATCGTATCTGTTCAAAGCCGACAAAGTTCGCATCTCGTCGTTCTGTTCGAATACATCTCACGGAAGACGAGAAGGGGTCGCGTCTTCCTCGTTCCTCTTCCTTCTCACTGAAGGCGGGAAGGGGTTGCATGCTCATTTCCTCCTTAGTCTTCCTTCTCAATTCAGCTCGACAGCACCGAGTGTTTGGTCTCTTTGATTCCTAACCGTCTTCGGCTTGTCATTCCTGTCCTCTGACCGACTTGGCAGGGCTTCTAATTGATGTGATGGAGCTTCCTTCTTCTTCGATTGAACCTAACAAAGCCTCATTTGCCCACATGGTGGGTAATCCTCAGGTGGAGACGTCGGTTGTCTTCCCCTCAAGTTATGAGAAATATCGTGATGGTACAGGTGATTGCCCGTTTATTAAGAATACAAGCAGGAAAAGTGGGTAATCCTCAGGTGGAGACGACGGTTGTCTTCCCCTCAAGTTATAAGAAATATCTGATGATACAGATGACTGCTCATTTATTAAGAATGCAAGCAGGAAAAGTGGAAAAACAACACTATTTTTCTCAGAGTTAGAAATTTCAACCCTGACTGTCAAATTTAAATTTGCTCTTATTGGAAAATTTCAGTGGGAGCACCCACCTATGAAATTTATCAGGAAAAGTTTTGATGATCTCAAATTAGCAGAAACTGGAAAGTGGGGCTCATGGATGAGAGACATATATTGATTCAATTAACCGTGGCTGAAGACTACACTTGAATTTTCTCCAAAAAGTATCTCAGCATTGCTGGTAAATCAATGAAGCTACTCAAGTGGTCTCCTGATTTTGACCCCAATCATGAACCTCCTACTGTACTGGTATGGTTCAGTCTACCAGGTCTCAAGTTGCACTTTTTTCATCATCAGACTCTTTACTATTAAGGCCATACTTGGGGACCCTATGAAGCTAGATCTACTGACTTTCTACCTAACCAGACCTTCTGTGGCCAGCATACTTGTGAAAAGAGATATTACTTTATCTGATGTTACTGAAGTTTGGTTCGGCACAACTCATAATGGATATTGACAACAAATCATCATGAAGCATAGATCACCTTACTGTTCTCATTGTAAGATGTTTGAGCATACACTTGATAAATGCCATAAGTTTCATCATAAATTGAAATCTAAAGATCAAGTGAATAAGGATGGATCTAATCTCACTACTCTGGACATATCTGTTCCATCTGGATAGAAAGCTACCACAAGATAGGTTTTGGATATCGCTGAAGATCAGCCACCTACCATCCCTACTGAAAATGCCATAAATTTCATCATAATTTGAAATCTAAAGATCAAGTGAATAAGGATGGATCTAATCTCACTACTCTGGACATATCTGTTCCATTTGAAGAGAAAGCTACCACATGATAGGTTTTGGATATTGCTGAAGATCAGCCACCTACCATCCCTACTGAGAAGGTGCAAACCGATCATTTACCCAAAATCGCAGTTGCTGATGAAAAACATCATACTACAAGTATAGATTTGAAAGTGCTTATACCACTCATTGTTATTGAAGAAGACTCACCTTAAATGCGAAGACACACGAGAGTGCTTCTTTGATTCAATCAAAGATCAGCAGGTACAACAAACAGTTACTTCTAATGTTCAACATCCTACACATGTCCGACACACTTCTAGAACCAATCCACTGATCAGGCGAGCCAATCGTCGGATGAGGAATGACAGGTCCATTCCAGGAGAAAGAAGAAGACTGGAGTCCGACTCGACCTTGGGAGCTTATTGGATGATACTTTAGTCACTACTGGCAATGACACTCATTTTACCAATTTATTAGCTGGCTCCTTTCCTAGAACTAGAGGTAGAGAACAAGGAAAATTATGTTGCTTTCTAGCTACCTGATACTATATTTTTTGGCATTTTTTTGTTTTTTTTCTTTAGGTATCCTGTAATTTTCTGTATTTTTTCTTTTTTTAGAATCATTTTTATGTGATGGTTATCGTGGGGGAAAGGGTCATGCTTGGGCCCTTCCACACAATCTATATGTATCCTTATTTCCTTTTAATATATTAGCCTTTAGGATTTNCGCTAACAAGTTCCCCTATCTAACATTAAAAATTAGATAGGGTTTATTTTATCTGGGTTCCTGGTTCCCTATGGAGGCAAGCCCCTATAGTTAATTACATCTTAAATGATCGAAATCACTTAAGAAAACTCACGATTAAGATCATATGGTTTTGCTTTCAAGATTTCAAAGTTTAAGTTTTCACGATTGGACATGGGGAAAATCAAATGGGAATGTCTCAAAATATGAACAATTACTTAAGGAATCCAAAGGAAAGCAAAGTAGGGGATATCACAGATCCAGGAGAAACCCCGGAGATGTCTCAACTATCCTATTGTTCTGTTTTATGTCTTTTGAAATGATTTAATTTGATATTTCAATCCGGCAAATTATTTAAGATTTAGGACTTATGTTTGCACAATGTCGGATTGTGCAAATAACCTAAAAGGACAGTAGGATTTACACCGTACCGAACGGTAACTTCGGAATCCTAATGCGTTAGGACTTATAATTACACAACAAAGTTGTGCAAAAAGCCTAAAGAAATGATCCTATGGGTTGTTATTTAAACTAAAAAAAGTGATAGGTGATGTGAATGTGTTTTGTTGTTCCAGATCCACCTTGAAGTTGTTCCTCGTCGTGCTCCCCACGATATTCGCTCCAAGCTCATTGCTGTGACGAATTTAAGTTTTCTAGTGTGTCCAGTTAAGATGTCAAATCAAACGACCCTATGGTTTAGTCCTCTAAATGTCCTATATAAAAGAAGGCATGTTTAAAGTTATATAATATAAAATATGCAATACAGGACAAACAGTAGGGTGCATGTAGAACAGTAGTAGGCAAAAACAGAACTAGTATAACATGCTGTACAGAAAGAACAGTAGCAGGTAGAAAACAAGAATAATATATTATGCTGTATAGGAAGAACAGTAGCAGGTAAAAAAAAAACAGAAATAGTATAGCATGCTATACAGGAAGAACAGTAGCAAGCAGAAACGGGAATAGTATAACATGTTTTACAGAAAGAACAGTAGTAGGTAGAAACAGAAAAAATGAAGCGCTGTAAAATGTGAAGCAAACTTGTACGCCCGTGAGATCCGTTGTTCCTTAAGTATAACAAGTCTAAATGCATCACAAAAAGCGAAGTCTGAAAGAAACGTTGTCCAGAAAATCCGAAGAAGAGTGTAACAACTCATGACGGAAAACTCGAGAAAATCAACGAGAAAAGACTCAAGTAAAAGAAAAGAAAAAGAATCCACAAAAATCTTGGAGAAATCCCGAAAGAAAGGAAAAGTAACACGAGTGCCCTGTCCCAAAACTTTGATAAAAAAAAAAGTTCGAGCGAGGGGGACCGCAAGCACTCGTATGGGGCTAGGCTCAGATATATATTTATACTCGAGGGTCCGCGAAGGNCAAATATAATTTTCTTAAAACCCTTGAGCTTAATGAATCTAAAATTAAATATAAGCTTCTCAGGCTCTTTTCACTTGCTTAGTCTAGGCAAGACTTATATATTCACTTAGAATAGTGACTATATCAATGAATACATTTCTGAGAAATGTATGATTTCGTATCCTCAGACTCTTGAGTATATAAGTCTTGGATTATCCTAATTTAAATAGCCCATAATAAAGATAAACTTATATTCCTAAATACCTTTGATGTCAAAATTATTTTTAGAAAGATTCAAATATTTTGTATGAAAAGAATACTTTTTTATTACTTTAATGAAAATAGAAGTAAACCTTTAGTATAAAATTTTAAATAAACTTATTTTCATTTGTTCGAAAAACTAAAACATGGGATGGAAAAGCAGTATATTATTGACGATTTAATAAGAATTTCATTTATAATGGAAAAATAACCAAAAATAGAAACCCTTGATTTGTCATCATGACTGACGATTTCTAGGAGAAAACAAATCACTATTAAATATCAAACCCCAAAAGTAAATAAAATCGACCAACTCTAATCTTTATAAACCACACCTTAGGATAGTTCCAAAACAGAAGAAAACCTACACATACCCTAGATTAGTCCAGTCTAGAAGCCCTAGGTTAGTTCTAGGTTTAGGGATCATCTCTTGTTGTTTGTTCTCTATTAAATGCAGGTTGATGAACTAGCACAAACTTTTTTGAATCCCTCTATGCTCTCTATTGTTGCTGCACTTGGGACCTAATATCGCTTTTCTCTCCTATAAAGTTCACATCCACCCTTGCCTCGATTGTGCCATCCATCATAGCACCTAGCGAGAAAAAGATTGACCCAACACGCTCACTAATCTCAAAAAATCTGAGTTCGAATTGACTCAAATAATTCTCAAGTCAGGTTGAGTTAAAAATTATAACCCACTGAAACTTCTGAGTCGGGTTTAGGTTGACCCATCAACCCAAAATTGACCCGGAAATAACTATCAACCTGAAATTGACTCGAAATCGACCTACTGACTCGAAATTAACCCAATTTTGTTCATAAATCAACCTGAAATCAACCCAAATAATTGTTATGTCTTATGTTAAATGGGTTATATGAGTTGACTTCGGGCGGGCCGATTTAGGTTGGATTTTATAACCTATTTAATATAGAATCGGGTTTGAGTCAAGCAATTTTGGGTGGAGTTAATTTCAGTTCAGACTGAAACCAACCTACAAACCTGATTTGACACCCCTAATAGCGTTTATGCAAACAACCTCCAATTATTATCATGGAACATGACTGCCCACTACACCCTCTACAGTAAAGACATGTAGGTGCATTTTTGTCATCGATGCCCAAGCATCATTTGCCATCCTCCAGTGCTCACCTTGTTCGGGTTGACCCGTCTAGCCAAAATTGACCCGGAAATAACTGACAACCTGAAAGTGACTCGAAATTAACCCGAGATTGAAATCGACCCAAATAATTGTTATGCCATGGGTTATATGAGTTGACTTTGGGCGGGTCAGTTCAGGTTGGACTTTCTAACCTATTTAATATAAAATTGGGTTTGAGTCGAGCAATTTTGGATCGAGTCACATTCAGTTCAGACCGAAACCAACCTGCAAACCTGATTTGGCACCCCTAATANGTGTGTTTTCGTTTGAAAATAGTTTATCAAAATTTACGCCTTTTTTTTTTAGAAATTTTTGTTGTCCACGAGTTGATTACATTGTCGGGCGTGAGACTGCCAACAACCTGAGGAGGTTCGAGCCAACTCCCGCTAGACTTATGCCGGTGAAGGATGTCGTTATCATATTTTTCATCAAATGTCTGGATCTTGATGTTATAGGATAGGATATCTTTCTGCTCTATCTTCGGTGTGTCTTTATCATCAACACCGTACGCCCCAAAACGACTACTTGCGACCTTGCTTGATGGTTTTCACGTATAGCAAAAGGCTATAGGTGGACACTTATGCATCGGACATAAGCATCGAAAACCGAACCAAGAAGCAAGCAAAAGAAAAGAACAAAAATGGGGTGAGAGAGAGGAGAAGACAATCCACATCGAAAACCGAACCAAGAAGCAAGGAAAAAGAAAAGAACAAAAATGGAGTGAGAGAGAAGAGGGACTGATTCACCCAAAACATCGAAAAGAACGAAAGATGAATCAACCCTCAAAGCTCGTGACAAAAAGATTCGAAAATGAAGACCCGAAAATCCCCGAATCAATTCGAAATGGGTATCACCTCCTCCAATTTCACAAACAGATCAACCAAAAGGTATTCTTTCCAAACCACATTTCAAACCAGTCGAAAAAAATCCAAACCAATGCCACAATTACATACGTAGCCCCACAACACTTATGCATTTACATATTCAATCTCTAAACTTAAATAGTGCATTTACATCATCTAAATCTTTCACATTGGATAAAAAAATGCCACCATCAGAGCCTCATAACTGCAACTCAAAGGAAGCCTAAAGAAAGCCAACTAAAAAAATCCCAACTCAATTAAAATAACCCACACAACCTCAAATTTTAATAGGGTCAACCTCGTCAAAGCTTCAAAAAAAAAATCTCATAAATAAAACGATCAAGTTCTTATTTTCAAAAAAAATGAACTCTTCGAAGTTTCCAACTTCTCACACAAGTATCACATGTAAATCTTTTCTAAGGCCCAAGGCGGCACCTCCAAATCCCCATGAATTAATAACCCAAAAGAAGTTTCAAGCTCTTATTTTCTTCCAATAAATACCAACACCATTAGTCAAAAAATTATCACCCAAAGTGTTCGAGCAACAATTTATATAAAGAGATATCCAAATGGACAATATGACATGTGTGTAAAAAACGAAGTTTGGGGGTTAAATATGTAAATATATAAGAATTGCATGGTACGTATGTAAATGCATAAAGGATCAAGCGAAATTTGCACTCGTATGTATATTTGTTCAGGTGACCAGCATACAAGAAGCTAAATTCTGCATAACATTCATATGTAAAAAAAAAAAACTCAGCACAAACATACAAACCATCCAGCCCTTACATATTTTAAAAATCTGGAATTCAAACTCCAGTGAAACAGAACTAAGGGAAATTTACATACAAACCATGCAATTCTCAAGTATTTACATATGTAGCACTTACATGTATATACCACCCAAATTTTTGATAGTCCAAAAGAAATAACACAATTGCATGCATAGACAAGATAACACATATGTGAGAATTGAAATTTGGGTGTTAGATGTGTAAATACTAAAGAATCGTGTGGCGTGTAGGCTTTCAACTCCCCTGTATAATTCTCATTCATCAATAGTTCTGCCCCAATTCAAGAATAAATCTGAGTTTTCTCCTCTCAAGCAATTTTGTTGTGCGAGCCTCCCTAGCATCCCTCACATTTTCAAAAAATGTATTTTAATTTGCGCAACTCGCTCATATGTTCCAATTCACCAATTCAGTAACCATCCTCATTCTTATCATTAAACTCGTCTAGTTCTTGAAGTGACTTTAATTTCTCAATTCCAAGTACACCAGAAAATACAATCGGGGGCAATTCCAAGTGAAGGGGATTAGAAAGATTAATATTGCCAGACAAGAAATCATCACAGCAAAATCCCCCCAGCCACAATTCTATAGATTATGAACCGCAAATGATAAAAACTGCTTAATGATCTTGGCATTCAAGTGGGATTTACAGCAAGGTTCAAATATAAATATGTTTCAAATCGTTGATAGTTTCAAATATCTTTTCCTAACATGGGGAATGCATGAACAACAAATAAAAGCTTCTCGATGCTTTTAAAATTTCAACAAGCATGTAAAGAATNCATTGATCTCCATTTTTCTTAATACTCATTGCCTTTTGAGACATACATTGTTGTCATTCTTTACATAGTTGTTCGCATCTATAGGAAGACTTTCCCACTTTTCTTATTGAATATGGGTCACCAACCATTAAACTCGGCAATAATCGTTGTCTTCGATCTTTTACAACCCTTGTCTCCATACTTGTTGCCACAATCTCTCCATTAGTGCCTGCTCAATCTCCATCATATGCATCTGAAATCCACTTCGTCACCTCCAAACATGGCATCCAACTAGTCTCATTGGCTTAAATCCTTTCATTGCCTTGGCCTTATTTTTAAAACCGTTTTCAGCTCAGATATTTTTTTCCAACAAAGGACATTCAGCCTTTTCCATCTCTATTTACGTCGATGGCCTCCAAAACTTGTCGTCAAACTTTTATGTTTTCATTCTCAACCTTTGTAGAAAACTTCTCTTAATATAATGTCATCATTGTTGCTCCCCAGACAGATGACAACACCCATCATCTCCTGTTGAGTTTCAGAAGATGATATCCTTTGTTTATTCCACAATTGACTTTGTTTCTTCCGTTTCCCTTACTTGCAAGAGCTCAATTTGCTCAAATTTTTTTTATCTCTCATCATTCATAGAACCTCACAATTGGCCTTTGCACTTCATCAGCTTCATCCCTTATAGTTGGCCTGCCCCATGCTGCAACCAATATCCCTTTAAGTCGGTCTAGTCGTATCCTTTGCCTCTGTCTGATAGGATTGTCAAATATCTATCCAACTTGTTGATATTGTGCTTGCAACTACCATAACTATTTTGCTCATCTGCCACTTTGGTTCTTATCATTGTCCCTTACATGATTATGCACTGTTCAGATAAAATTAACAAAATTGAAGTAGACTGATCTTACTTAGTTTAATTTAGTTGTTGAAGTGTCATTTTAATTATTGATTTTTTTTTTGTTACTGATTTAATTTTTGCTTTTGTACAACAACAACAAGCCTTTATCCCACTAAGTAGGGTATGTTGCATGAATCTTATTTCTACATTATGTCTTATTGAGTGTCATATTTTCATTTAATTCTAATAAATTAAGATCATTTTTTATATAATATGCCCGTGCCTTTTTAGGTCTACTCAACTTTTTTTACCATAAGTCGAATCTAAAACATCAACTATACTAATCGAATCATCAATGGTCAGCATTTAATATGACAAACCAATCTAAGACGACTATCTCCAATCTTGTGTGTCGCTGGAGATACACCAACCCTTTCACGGATACATTTGTTTCGCATTTTATCTTTAAGTGTCAAGTCACTCATCCACCTAAGCATTCTCATCTCAACAGCACTTAATTAAGTTTTATGCTTCTCTTTTAAAGGCCAGCATTCAGTGTCATAAAGCGTTTCAGGTCTCACCACCATCTTATAACATTTTCGTTTTAAGTCTAAATGGTACTTTTTTATAACATAATAGGCCCGATGCATTCCTCCACTTCAACCAACCAACTTGAATTCTACTAATAGCATCCTCATCGACATTGCTATCACTTTGAACAATAGACCTGAAATATCTAAAATGTTCACACTTTTTAATGATTTAATCATCCATAATTATATCTCTGACACTAGATATACTACTACTAAAATTACATTCCATGTATTCAGTTTTAGAAATACTCAAATAAAAGCCTTTAGACTCTAATGTATACCTCCATAATTCAAGTTTTTCCTAAACTCTTTCTTTAGTCTTATCCACAAGAAAGATATCATCAACGAAAAACACACACCAAGGTACATCCTCCTGTAAATGTCTGGTAAGTGCATCCATAACTAAAGCAAAAAGATATGGGTTTAAAGCTGATTCCTGATGTAATCCAACTGAAATAAGTCATATCAACACCTTCCTTTCCTAAAACTCTCCAAAAAACTTCTTTTGAAACCTTATCATAAGCTTTTTCTAAATCAATAAAATAACATATGTAGATCCTCCTTACTTTCTTTGTACTTCTTCATCATTCCTCTCAGTAAATATATATCTTCCATAGTAGACTTGTTTGACATAAATCCAAACTGATTATGAGAAATCTTTGCATCATGTCTTAACCTACATCCAATTACTCTCTCCATAATTTTAATGTATGACACATTAACTTAATTCCTCTAGTTTATGCTTTTGTAAAAGCAAAAAAATAAAATTTTAAAAGTTACTACTTATTTCAAATTTTAAATCAATAAAACCTATGAACTAAAAAAATGACAAAGATGAACTTTAATATTATTTGCATCAAATGCCAAAACTATAAATTTAAGAAAATATTACTTGATATTCTTTTTGATACATGTTATCTTAGCTAATCATAATTATTTTTGTTATTAAAGTGAATTTCATTTTATCCATCCAAACTAATCAAATTAAAATTTTATTCAATTTAGTTTGGTTAGGAAAATAGTATTGTTGGTTTTTTTTTTTTAATTTCACAAGCAAAATCAATTGATTTAGCTAACTTCCAAATTAAATGATCCAAATCGAGTATATGAACACCCGTAATCTCTTACATTATTAGATTCATCCTGAGCTAATCTTCGTCATGACCACCAAGGCACTTGTTTTCTTTTTTTTTTTATATAGGTCTATCCTGCTATGTGGCCTACCTTTATTCTATAGCATCAATGCTTTCCATTGCAGCCTCGGTCNGTAATCAAATTAAAATTTTATTCAATTTAGTTTGGTTAGGAAAATAGTATTGTTGGGTTTTTTTTATTATTATTATTTCACAAGCAAAATCAATTGATTTAGCTAACTTCCAAATTAAATGATCCAAATCGAGTANGTTTTTTATTATTATTATTATTTCACAAGCAAAATCAATTGATTTAGCTAACTTCCAAATTAAATGATCCAAATCGAGTATATGAACACCCGTAATCTCTTACCTTATTAGATTCATCCTGAGCTAATCTTCGCCATGACCACCAAGGCACTTGTTTTCTTTTTTTTTTTATATATAGGTCTATCCTGCTATGTGGCCTACCTTTATTCTATAGCATCAATGCTTTCCATTGNCCTTGTGCGGCGCCCTAGCAAAATGGGTGTCCTCCATAGGTAATTTCGACATTCCAGACGCACCGGCACTATCTGTTTTGCCGTCAGAGGTCGTTTTGACGAATTCATCAATTTGCGTGTCAATTTTCTCGTGTCGAACATATGGCAATATGGGTGTCCTTTCCTACCAAAATTGGTATCCTGGACGAGTTGGCGCAGTCCAATTTTGTCGTCGGAGGTCGTCCGGAGAAGTTCACATTTTGATCCCTCCTCTGGGCTTAATTGAAGTCCGATTTCGTGTAATTTATTGAATTTTGTGCATTTTGTGTGTGTATGTGACGAAAAAGTCGTGACGAATTTTTTCCTGAGGCTTGGAGTCCTATTGGGAACTTTTCCCTTGAGTTTTCACAAAATAACCCATAACCGCTCGTTCATAGGACAATGGTATTGTGCCATAAATGCTAGACATCAAAGGAAAATAGGAAATTGTTAGAATTTCTAAAAGTGTAGGTCTCAATTCTAGTTTTCTAAGACGATCAAGAAGAACTCCTAGAGCTAGATCCTGGGCTCTAAGCAGGAGAAGAAAATGCCTCACAAAAATGAGGTTAATAAATGGACCCCAATAGGTGTGGTGTGTTAACCAAGCACACCGCACGTATTGGTGTTAACCGAATGGATCAACAAACCAAGGAATTGTTTAAGAAAATCGATCAAAGGTCGAACTTGATATGAAATTGAATTTGAGTTGGGTTCCCAATCGGGAACCCACAGCTCGAGAAAGATTTAGTGAATAAATGAGTCGAGTCCCCCACTGGAGAGTTCCCAACCTAAAAGTAAGAGTGCCCTGAAGATCTTTTGAAGATTTTTTTTTTTTTTAGAATTAGCAAGTGAACATTCGATCGGAATCAAGGAGTCGGAACTCTCGCTGCGGATTGGAGAGTAGGTTCCAAATTATCAAGTTTTAGATGTCTTCAAAAGATGGGAATCAGAATTTTAGGTACTGATCCCAAAACGAGAATTGAAATTTAAGTATCAATCTCGGAAAGAAAGTTGGAATTTAGGTATCAACCTCGAAAGATGACATGAGAATAAGATGCCGCTTTCAGGGACTCACACCTATCTCAAAGGATTTGAAATTTAAAGAAATCGGAAGCATTAACATCCATTGAAGGGGGTTTCATACCGATCCTTGAGAATTTAATTTGAAAGATTGCGATAGAAAGGGCTCCTAAAGCAACGCGGAATCGGATGTAAAATCGTCAACCTCTGGAATTTGATTTTGAAAGATTGCGATAGGAGCAGCTCCTAAAGCAACGCGGAATCGGATGTAAAATCCTCAACCTCTGGAATTTGATTTTGAAAGATTGCGATAGGAGCAGCTCTTAAAGCAACGCGGAATCGGATGTAAAATCCTCAACCTCTGGAATTTGATTTTGAAAGATTGCGATATGAGAAGTTCCTAACGCAACGCGGAATCGGATGTAAAATCCTCAACCTCTAGAATTTTGATTTTGAAAGATTGCGATAGGAGCAGCTCCTAAAGCAATGCGGAATCGGATGTAAAATCTTCAACCTCTAGAATTTTGATTTTGAAAGATTGTGATAGGAGCAGCTCCTAAAGCAACGCGGAATCGAATGTAAAATCCTCAACCTATGGAATTTTGATTTTGAAAGATTGCGATAGGAGCAGCTCCTAAAGCAACGCGGAATCGGATGTAAAATCCTCAACCTCTAAAATTTTGATTTTGAAAGATTGCGATAGGAGCAGCTCCTAAAGCAACACGGAATCGGATGTAAAATCCTCAACCTCTAGAATTTTGATTTTGAAAGATTGTGATAGGAGCAGCTCCTAAAGCAACGCGGAATCGGATGTAAAATCCTCAACCTCTAGAATTTTGATTTGATTTTTGTGAAAAATTTGTGGAAAGTTTGTGAAATTCTTATGAAACTTGTAGAATTTGGGAGAGTTGTGAAAAAAATATATGTAGCAATTTATGCAGTGTAGAATTTTGTGAGAGTTCATGTGGATATTACAAATATATGAATATTTGTAAAGAATTATGGAGCTTATGAAAGTTCTTAAAAAAAGGCACGTTGGGAAAGAATGTTGGAGCCACTCAAATCAATCCCAAGAGGTGAACAAAAGAATCAGCTTGAGAAGGAATGTCGGAGATTCGTATCCAACCTCAAAATTGATCGAAGAATTATTCTTGTGGGAAGAGATGTGGCTCTATATGTAGAACCATCCAAACCTCATATGCACAAGATAAGAGTCTGAGAAGAGTGTGGTTCTATAGAGCCAGCTAACCTCTTCCACAAGAGGAAAAGGACCCAGTTTTAGACAAGTGCAGCATCTGTGTTTTCTAAGAACGATGTTGTCTTTAAAATACCACGATGCATAGTACTTTTTGAGGTACCATCCGTTGATTGCAGGTATGTGTAAGAATAACTCATTCTTTAAGGTACTTTCAGAATTATATTCTCTCAAGTACACATAAAGATGTGTCACTTCTAAGGACGTCACAGCTCGAGAGGTCATAACTTCGTAGCCTCATTTGTAGTAGTTGTCGCTTGCTTTGACATTGAATCTGTAAAAGTTGTTCTTGTCGTCTTTGAGGAATAACTCTAACGTTCTTTGAATTGCTGTTGGAGTTGTATTTGCTGAGTGTTGAATGATTTGACTTCAGGGTTAATTTTCCATTAACTGTTAATATCATCGTCATCTTTTTTAATTCTTTCTTTCCGAGTCTAAACAGATTTCAGAAACTTGGTCGTGCGATCAAAATATTTTTCACTTACCGAAGATATTTCTGAGTCAATTAATAACAAACCAAAAGACTCGAGATCGCTGAGCTTTTTCCTGAGTATAATATCCGGAGAATTTCCTTAAGAGAGCATCCCAAGTCTCATTAATTAAGGAAAATTTGGACACCAACTTTTGATTGTACATCCACTTCAAGCTTCTTCTCAAGGAGATTTTTCATTTCTTTTTTTTATTTCCTTTTTTAATGAGAATTACTATATCTGGTAGAGCGTGATTTAAAGATTTTGAATATCTGAATTCAGACACTAATTTTTGATTTTATGCTCACCTCAAGCTTCTTCTCAGGGGATTCACAATTTTTTTTTGTGCTCCATTTGTTTTCTGAGAATTACTATATCTGGTGAAAAGTATGTTAAAGATTTTGAATGTCCAAATTCCCCTGATTAATAATTTTTAAATACTTCTTAAGACGAATTCTGAGATATTATAACTCATTTGAAAGCTAGGACCCAGTCACATGGCAGGNACGACCTCGGAAGGAGGGCTCGGGTCGGCCTCGCGAACGGGAAGAAAGGGAGCGTGCGATCGAGCAAACCGAGGGATTAGGGATTTAGGTTTAGAAAGAAAAAGAATTATATATGTATATTTGCTGAGCGTTGAAAGATTTGACTTCAGGGTTGAATTTCCATTAACTCCTAATATCATCGTCATCTCTTAAATTCTTTCTTTCAAAATATTTCAAAATATTTTTCACTTACCAAAGATATTTTTGAGTCAATTAATAACCAACCAAAAGACTCGAGATCGCTGAACTTTTTTTTTTAGTATAATATCTGGAGAATTTCCTTAAGAGAGCATTCCAAGTCTCATTAATTAGGGGAAATTCGGACACCAAATTTTGATTGTACATCCACCTCAAGCTTCTTTTCACGGAAATTTTTCATTTCTTTTTTTTTTATCTCCTTTTCTTTTTTTATTGAGAATTACTATATCTAGTAGAGCATGATTTAAAGATTTTGAATGCCTGAATTGAGACACTAATTTTTTATTTTATGCTCACCTCAAGCTTCTTCTTAAAGGACTCATATTTTTTTTCTCTCTTTTTGCTCCGTTTGTTTTCTGAGAATTACTATATCTGGTGAAAGATATATTAAAGATTTTGAATGTCCAAATTTCCCTGACAAATAATTCTTAAATACTTCTTAAGACGAATTCTGAGATATTATAACTCATTTGAAAGCTAGGACCCAGTCACATGGCAGAAAATTAAAAGGTTCGTGATATCCCGAGTCAATTACTCGTATTTCAACCACACTATCTTATTTTGAAATCAGCTTAGGACCCAATCTGAATTCCTTAAAGTGGATGACTCAGTTATTAGGACATTAATTTCATTCTCCCTTGAAGTCATATTCGTATTAGAAATATCCAAAAAAAAATTTCTTTTGGGATGCCGAGCTTTTCAAGTATTGAACAATTTTGGACAACAACAAATTTTCTTTTATTTCATTCATTGCAGGAGGGACGAGACAAGCAAACATTGATATCACTAATATCTTTTTCAATAATAATAGTACAATAGTAGCCAAGAGGCATTTCATTCATCGGTAGTTGCGTAGTAATAGGTTGGAACAAACAGATCGACCGAAATCATATTGATAGGATCTCTTTCAGGACCCTTTCAAAAATTCTTTCGGGATCGTTACGTCCCCATTCTTGAACTTCTCCTCAAGCAAGTTTTTGAAACTGCGACACTCCTCTATGGTGTGTCCAATGAACCTGTGATACAGGCAATATCTCGGATGTTCTTTTTTGTTGATCTCATCAGGCTTCTCTGGCTTGGGCAACCTGAACTCGGGACTCTTGATCAAACTGCGGAACATCATTTTTGTTGCTTCATCTTTAAAAGAATATATCCCATTTGATCAAGTATTCATGATTGGAACATGTCATTCGTCTATCTGGTAAGGTCTCTGCTGAGATGATTGTTGAATATGCTGNAAGTTGTATATAAGGTCAAATCTTTTCAAAATCTATCATATGTGACACATTTCAAATCCCTTGGATCTTCAGGATGAGGCAGGCATGAATATCCCCACAAAGTCATATGTACTCGAAGACTTACCCCACACTTCCATGTTAGTTGTGACACTTCTCGTTAAATGTTGTGTTAAGCTAGGAATTAGGATGCTAGGCAGCTTTTTAATGTCTCTAGCTATTGTTCTTTGATGTTCTGTTTATACTAACCATGCATAACTTTTTTGCTTTTTGGTGTGCGGGTGTGCTTGATGCATGTGGTAGTATATTAGAGTGTTCTTTTTCAGGGAGTTGTGTCTATACATATGCACACACACGCATGTATCACTAAGGAGGATCGCGTAATGATTTCTAACCCTTTGCTTACAGCTCTCGTTTAACTCCCCCGATTAAAAGGCACGGACTATTATGCATGACATGGCTTTCCGCACTAACACTTGTTTTCATGCAGGTTGAGTCTTTTATTTCTCTTTCAAATCTATTTGATATAGTTTCTAGGCTGTCTTTATTGAAAATAAGGTAGAAGCACGGGTTTCGAAGCGGATGATGCATTGAATCACATGACGGGGACCGGAGCGGCAACTCGTGTCTCGTACCGTAAGTTCATATCCTAATTTTGTATAGATCTAGGATCAGGTATGTATATGTAGAGTCCAACTGTTTTTCCTGCATTTGATGTGATATGTTGCTGACCTAGCGACATTCGGCCTTATTTATATATTTTGGAGTTTTTGCTCTTTTATTGAGTGTTGCATGCCTGGATTGCTTTTATTGTTTATTTCTATGCATATGGGATATCACAAAATTATAATTTAGACCCATTAAAAACCTTACACTCATAATATTTCTAACTAAAATTCTAATAAAAAATTCAAGATAAATCCAATTTTATGATTAAAAGATTCGTGATTTTCAAAATCTATCTTTTATTTTTTGCATCACCTTAGCATGATATCACCCAAACTATATAATAGGGCCTCCATAATACCTAAGGATCGCTCAAGGCAATTGCATTCATACTTGTATATCCCAAGAAAAAGCCTCCGTGCTTCTCCAACCCAATTGACCCAGCATACCTTTTATATAGAAGATTGTATAGTGCGCCTAAAGTGCTAGAAGACTCCCTAAACAAAATGTGGTGTATGTCCTTTTGTTGGGAGTGTTTCTAGCTTTATAGCTAAATCTCCCTTTCTCCTCTTTTCCAACGGCATCATCGTCACTTCGACAGTGTAACTCCCACCTCTTAAAGCTCCACCTGATAATCATAGGATAGTGTTTTTATCCTCTGACCTTGGAGCTACTGAGATCCCTGCAAGCGACATAATTTATGAATTGCTGACCGGGGATATCTAGATGTGTTGGGTCGACTACCTTCACAACCAAGTAGACTTAGGGTCTCAGTAGCTTGGAATGACGTATATGTGGTACCTACCTCTACCTTTTAGAGACTACTCCTACATTCCTTTGACTACCCTTATTGAGCCATGTCGCTCCTTTTACCTTCATTATTATCATCTTGACGAACCGATTGCTAATAAGCTACCGCCTATTTGGGATACAATAATTTGTCATCGCTCTTATAACCCGGATGTGCTTTGAAGTATTGAGATTCCCCGTCGGGATGATTCAATCATTTTGTTGGCTTCGTACTTTGATGAGTTTATTACCTATGTAGGGATCGCAAGAGACTCACCCTTCGTCTCGTGACTAACACTGGCTTTAAAAACATTAGAGCATTCAATGTGAGGTGACCTTCCTTTGTTAGCCCTGTGCTAGATGTCACTATTAATATAAGCAATACTCATTTGGATCAAGAGTATTCTGAGGCAACCTCTATGATGCAATTAACTAAGTGGGATATGTTCCATTGGGAGCACTCCCGACCCCATAATACGTAAACACGCCTGAATCTCTGGTTTTGGGTAGTCTATGTAGGTATTTTTTCACAGATACAGTCTAAGGTGTTTCAGCCTGATCTTGTTTTAGTGGACATACTTGACATATCCTTACAAGGTTTATCAAACATAGGCTCACCACGTTGTTTCTCTTATTTATCGTCTTTGTCGTATGTTTGTCTCTTCTTTTGATAATTCATATGATCCAGAAGAGATTTATTCGAAAAAGAAAAGTATAATACAATAAATAGACTTGTGACTCCTTAAAAAAAAGAAAAATGATCAGAACATCCCTTTCCGGATGATTCAGTTTATTTACAGGCTCCGTATGTAGATGATCGTGTTACACATGTGAAACTGTGAGAAACTGACTCTCTACCCTGTGGCGTAGCAGAAGGTTTAAAAGCATTAGACTATTCTCCTGTGAATACTTGTCATTTGATAGCTCTGTGATAGTTGTCACTTTAAATGCAAGTAAAACTCTTTGAATCAAGAGTATTATTGGACAACTCCTAAAATGTAATTAACCAAGTGAGATGCGTCTCTTTGTAAGCACTCTAAACTTGAGAATAAACAAACATACATAAATCTCCGGTTGTGGGTAGCTTTTGTAAGCATTCTTTGGTGATTATATGGCACAAACTATTTTGATCCGATCTTTTTCAGACGCATGTGCTTGACATATCGTAGAGAAGTTTCCTGCACAGAAGTTCTCCACATTTTTTCTCTTGTCTATCCGACTTTGTCGTATGTCCTGATTTTACTGGTGCCCTATTCTCTTGATCATTCATATGATTTGGAAGAGAAACTTATTCATAAAAAGGATGTATACAACGATGAACAAAGTGACAACTCTTAAAAAAAAGTATGAAAACAGGTATTATATATAATGAATAATGTAATTCAAATTCAGTCAAATTGGTTGAATTCTAAATTCAGTCCAAATGAATTATGTTGTAGACTTCAAATTCATTCATACTTTACATTGTATTTATAATGCTGCATAAGAAATACATGATTTTCTCAAATACATGCAAAAAAACAACAGTACACCACAATTTTACTCAATTAAACAACTCTTAAAGCAATCATCTATAACCCACACGACTAACCATTATAATCATTTTCTACCACGAACTCTACGACAAGTTGATACTATAACCACTGTCAACAACATCACGGTGGACTATTGCCTCTTCCACAATTGACTACAATCTTTGTGGCCCATTACATTTATTATTATTGAAATATTATTGTACATGAACTTTGTAATTCTATCTTCCTTAACACAAGGTGAGAGCGGTCCTATGTACTCACCATTATATTGGCCTCGTAAATTTGTCATTTTTTCAGAGTTTTTCATGTAAAAAGTTTTGATGTCTTTATCTATCACTTTAATTACCTGACTGTGTGTTGGATTTTCGTGCAACACTAAGATGCTAAATTTATTACTCTAGGGTTGTGAATCTAGCGGTGCATACACAATTTTGCTTGTTGAATCGAGCTCACATGCCAAAACGGCTGAATCAAGCTCGCCTGTTGAAATGTCTGAATCAAGCCCATCTGTCAAAAAGGTTGAGCCAAGCACACCTACAAAAGTGGTTGAACCGAGTCTACTCATCGACATGGTTGAATCGAGCCCGCCAACCAAAGTAACCGAATCAAGACCATCTGACAAAATTGTTGAATTGAGCTTAACTCTCGATTCGATTATATTCTTCTGAAAAGGAAGGCCTAGCCATATGTGTGATGACAACCATCAAAGAGGGTCATAACTAGTAAAGTATATGTCAATCATTATCGGAAACGTCGCTCGAGATTTGAGACTGTTTTTTTCACGTAGGCACTATAGATGAGCATTGTAGCAGAAACACCTAACACCAGCATTGCGGTCTTTTGATGAAGAATCTAGAGAAGGGTGTCACACAACACGAGATGTTTCACATCGATTATTCTATCACTCCCTTGTGTATGAAAGGAAAGGTAAAAAAGGAGAGAAAGGGGATTGATCTCTCTCCCTCTCCTTCTTAAATTTTGTAACTCAGAGAATCTAAGAAAAGCCCAACTTCTCTGTCTTATCGGAGATAAGAATTTAATACATTTTACAGTGTTCCACTCACTTCTCCCATCCATCCCTCTCTCTCTCTCTCTCTCTCTCTCTCTCTCTCTCTCTCTCTCTCTCTGATAGCCTTNGGATACGTTCCATTGGGAGCACTCCCGACCCCATAATACGTAAACACGCCTGAATCTCTGATTTTGGGTAGTCTATGTAGGTACTTTTTTCACAAATACAGTCTAAGGTGCTTCAGTCTGATCTTGTTTTGGTGGATATACTTGACATATCCTTACAAGGTTTATCAAACATAAGCTCACCACATTCTTTCTCTTATTTGTCGTCTTTGTCGTATGTTTGTCTTTTTTGGTTTATCTCTTCTTTTGATAATTCATATGATCCAAAAGAGATTTATTCGAAAAAGATAAGTATAATACAATAAATAGACTTGTGACTCCTTCAAAAAATAAAAAAAAATAAAAATGATGAGAATCCCTTTCAGGATGATTCAGTTTATTTACAGGCTCCGCATGTAGATGATCGTGTTACACATGTGAAACTGTGAGAGACTGACTCTCTGCCCTGTGGCGTAGCAGGAGCTTTAAAAGCATTAGACTATTCTCCTGTGAATACTTGTCATTTGATAGCTCTGTGATAGTTGTCACTTTAAATGCAAGTAAAACTCTTTGAATCAAGAGTATTATTGGACAACTCCTAAAATGTAATTAACCAAGTGAGATGCATCTTTTTTTAAGCACTCTAAACCTTAGAATAAACAAGCATACATAAATCTCTAGTTGTGGGTAGCTTTTGTAAGCATTCTTTGGTGATNAAGAGAGGAGGAAATGATACCGCCTAAAACACAACGTAGCGGAGGCGGATCATCCCTCAAAACTGACTCACTAAACATGGCTCGCTAAATATGACTTGAAAGCCACCAAACTGACTCACTAAATGCGACTCAACGATCCACGAATCAACCAANTTGATTTTACTAGTGCCCTGTTCTCTTGATCATTCATATGATTTGTAAGAGAAACTTATTCATAAAAAAGATGTATACAATGATGAACAAAGTGATAGCTATTAAAAAAAAGTTTGAAAACAGGTATTATATATAATGAATAGTGTAATTCAAATTCAGTCAAATTGGTTGAATACTAAATTCAGTCCAAATGAATTATGTTGTAGAGTTCAAATTCATTCATACTTTACATTATATTTATAATGTTGCATAACAAATACATGATTTTCTCAAATACATGCAAAAAAACTACGGTACACCACAATTTTACTCAATTAAACAACCCTTAAAGCAATCATCTATAACCCACATGACCAACCATTATCATCACTTTCTACCAAGAACTCTACGACAAGTTGATACTATAACCACTGTCAACAACATTCATGGTGAACTATTGCCTCTTCCACAATTGACTACAATCTTCGTGGCCCATTACATTTGTTATTATTGAAATATCATTGTACATGAACTTTGTAATTCTATCTTCCTTAACTCAAGGTGAGAGTGGTCCTACGTACTCACCATTATATTGGCCTCGTAAATTTGTCATTTTTTCAGAGTTTTTCATGTAAAAAGTTTTGATGTCTTTATCTATCACCTTAATTACCTGACTATGTGTTGGATTTTTGTGCAACACTAAGATGCTAAATTTATTACTCTATCATTGTGAATCTAGAGGTGCATACACAATTTTGCTTGTTAAATCGAGCCCACATGCCAAAGCGGCTGAATCAAGCTCGCCTGTTGAAATGTCTGAATCAAGCCCATCTGTCAAAGATGTTGAACCAAGCACACCTACAAAAGTGGTTGAACCGAGTCTACTCATCAACATGGTTGAATCGAGGCCGCCAACCAAAGTAATCGAATCAAGACCATCTGACAAAATTGTTGAATTGAGCTTAATTCTCGATTCGATTATATTCTTCTGAAAAGGAAGGCCTAGCCATATGTGTGATGACAGCTATCAAAGAGGGTCATAACTAGTAAAGTATATGTCAATCATTATTGGAAACGTCGCTCGAGATTTGAGACTATTTTTTCACGTAGGCACTATAGATGAGCATTATGGCAGAAACGCCTAACACCAGCATTGTTGTCTTTTGATGAAGAATCTAGAGAAGGGTGTCACACAACACGAGATGTTTCACATCGATTATTATATCACTCCCCTGTGTATAAAAGGAAAGGAAAAAAAGGAGGAAAGGGGATTTATCTCTCTGCCTCTCCTTAAATTTTGTAACTCAGATAATCTAAGAAAAGTCTGACTTTTCTGTCTTATCGGAGATAAGAATTTAATACATTTTATAGGGTTCCACTCACTGAAAAAATATTACATCAATACTACGCACGTAGAAATACCGTGCGTAGCTAATAAAATCACGCCACGCGAGACAGGAAGAAAGAAATGACGCAATAACACGGGGAATATTCCCCCTATGTTATTCATGTGTTATTGCGTGTTATTCATGTGTTATTGATGTGTTATTGTGTTATTATAACACCAAGAATATTCTCAGGATACAATAACACATGAATAACACACAATAACACTTGAATAACACGGGAAATATTCCNACAATAACACATGAATAACACACAATAACACTTGAATAACACGGGGAACATTCCCGACAGAGAAAAAAACGGCGCAGTAACACAGAGAATATTTTTCGTCGTGTTATTCATGTGTTATTGTGTGTTATTCATGTGTTCTTGATGTGTTATTGTGTTATTATAACACCAGGAATATTCCTAGGACACAATAACACATGAATAATACACAATAACACATGAATAACACGGAAGGGAATATTTTCCGTGTTACTGCGCCGTTTTTTCTCTATCGCGCAGGGTGTCGTGGCGTTATTTCATTCGCTACGCATGTTACTCTACATGCGTAGTACTGATGTAATATTTTTTCCAACTCACTTCTCCCATCCATCTCTCTCTCTCTCTCTCTCTCTCTCCCTCTGTCTGCTCCCTCTCAATGATAGACATCCTTTACCGGATTACATGCACTCACAAACAACACGAAGCCATACCCCACAACCCTTTTTCTTTAATATTCTTATGCGTTTGCTTTGCCCATATTCTGCACTAAGAAAATAGAAACCATCAACGACCGTCCATTTTGCGTAGCTGACAAAGCTTCTCTTTCACAATTTTATTTTATTTTAATATCCATTTGCTCATTAGTTTGGCTTCGGATCCCATACGACAACTTCATTATTTTCTTAATTAACGGCCAGAAATAAATTACTGTTTGGGAATTTCTGGAAGTTCCTCTTTTTCTCATGCCTTGAACAGTACCGCAAGAGGCTACAAAATTGCTTTTCTCATTTAAAGCATTTCATCCATGCACAGCATATGTACTTTATTTATTTTGTTTTTTTATATTTAGGAAGATTCGCATTTATGCCACTCACTTCTTATGTATTTACATATTAAAAACATAACTTTTAATATTTACATATATGCCATGNCAATATCCATTTGCTCATTAGTTTGGCTTCGGATCCCATACGACAACTTCATTAATTTCTTAATTAACGGCCAGAAATAAATTACATTTTTGAAATTTCTTAAAGTTCCTCTTTTTCTCATGCCTTGGACAATACCGCAAGAGGCTACAAAATTGCTTTTCTCATTTAAAGCATTTCATCCATGCACTGATGCACTACATCTGTACTTCATTTATTTTGTTTTTTTTTTATATATTTAGGATGATTTACATTTATGCCACTCACTTCTTATGTATTTACATATTAAAAACATAACTTTTAATATTTACATATATGCCATGAAAATGTGTACTTCATTTTTTAAAAGTTCAACTAATGATATTTTCTTATGTGAAATATAAGATTTGGTGGTATAAATGTAATGTAAAAGCCCGTTATATGCTTANATGATGATATTTTCTTATGTGAAATATAAGATTTGGCGGTATAAATGTAATGTAAAAGCCCGTTATATGCTTATATTTACACGTCTAAGAGTTTAATAGTTTTTATCTTGTACTAAAAAATATTAAAAATATTTATTCTAATGATCATTTCATGTAGTTCCTTAGGTATTTAAAGCAAATTTAACCTTTCATCTTATGTATTTGTGTGAAATTTAATTACATTTATGACACACAATTCTTATGTATTTACATATCTAGCCCCTAAACTTTCACGTTTACATTTATAACACTTTTGGTTCGTATTTAACTTTTAAAAAATAAATAATAATGTTATTTTTATATGATATTAAAAATTTGAGTGTCATGCATATTCGCATAAGATCTTAGTTGTTAGATTTGTAAACATAAAAGGGTTAAGTGTAGGGGTGTAAACGAGCCGAACACGAGTGAGTCCAAGCTTAGCTTGTGTTCGGCTCGTTTATATTTTGAGCTCAAAAGTGTGTTCGTGTTCGACTCGTTTGCTTGACGGGCCGAACACGAGCCGTTCACGAACAAATAGCCGTTTTGACAACCCTAATCACATACTAATGAGATGTTAAAGATTGGAGCAAGATTTAGAATATCATTTGAATCTAATTCAATAATTTTTATTCTATTTTTTTTATTAATACTTTTAATTGATTATAAATCTTTTTAGCCCTGTAGTCAATTAAATTTTTTTAAAATACTACTCTTCAAAAATATATATATATGATTGATTAGTAGTATTTTGAGCCGAAAACGAACGAATAAAAATTTATTCGTGTTGTTCGTGTTCGGCTCGTTAACTTAGTGAACGAGCCGAACACGAGTTGTTCGCGAACAACGAGCCCTTTTGAGGCCCTAGTTAAGTGGTAAGTATGTAGTAGTCCCAAATTATTTTATTTCATAATTACATTTTTGAATGTTTAAGAATTTAATTATATTGAAAAATATATATNACGTGAAATTTAATTAAATACATAACACACAATTCTTATGTATTTACATATCTAACCCCTAAACTTTCATGTTTACATTTATAACACTGTTGGTCCGTATTTCACTTTTAAAAAACAAATAATAATGTTATTTTTTATATGATATTAAAAAATTGAGTGTCATGCATGTTCGCATAAGATCTTAGTTGTTAGATTTGTAAACATAAAAGGATTAAGTGGTAAGTATGTAATTGTCCCAAATTATTTTATTTCATAATTACATTTTTGAATGTTTAAGAATTTAATTATATTGAAAAATATATATGTTTTCTTCATAGTATTATGTATAAGCCGTGTATTGCATTATAATGTTATTATTTATATGATAATGATATCGAGATTAAAATTCAATTCAAATGAGTAATTTTTATAATATATTTATTGATTAATATTTAATTATGTACCAACATACTTCCATATAGTACGTGTAAAGGAAAAATACTTTGGCATGTGAATTTCCTTCTTATTATGAGTAAACATTTGGTGGGGAGTGACTCATGGAGAGTGCAAATAGACATTTCTTAAAGGCATTTCATAAGTGCGGCATATTATTAGTACTATTCTCTCTCTCACTCTTACTTACACAAACACTCACCCACACACACTATATTATATGTGATAAGACTAATAAGAATGGTTAGGCTATAATATCACACTCATAACAAGAGAAAAGATTATGTGTCTGTCGTCCAGATGTCCTGACAATGATGTGGATCATACCACGTCATAGTGCATGAAGCATGATGCGATCCAGGTTGTCGTATGCACGTCTGGTTATCAGGACGTAATATCATTATCCTTAAAAAGTCGTTTAATACTAATATAAAATTGGCCAAAATTATTTTGGGTATTTTTGTTGTGAAAAAACGACGGTAATAAAATGATAAATTGACATACCACATCACTGTGCATGAAGCGTGGTGCGATCCAGGTTGTCGTATGCACGTCTAGTTATCAGAACGTAATATTATTATTCTTAAAAAGTAGTTTAATACTAATATAAAATTGGCCAAAATTATTTTTGATATTTTTGTTGTGAAAAAACTACGGTAATAAAACGATAAATTGAAACTAGAAATTCACAAAATAGAAAACACACAGTGGAACATACAGATTTACGTGGTTCGACAGATTGACTATGCCCACGGAGTTGCAGAAGATTTTAGTATTTTGATGAATTATACCGTCATTCGCCTCGACGATTACAATAAAACTTCTCTCTCTCTCCCTCTCTCTCTCCCAGAGAAGTGATTTTGAAGGGAGCACCTTGGCTGCTTGAGATGCATGAATTAAAACATGCAAAAATGCACGTTACTTGAAACTTCCTTTAATTTGCCAAAGGCAGCAGAGGAAATAGGGAGATTGATTTTTGCGAATCCAGGAAGCAATGGCGGGAGATTAATTTCTGGAAAGGAATTATCGAAGGAAGAAATTAAGGCTCCTTTCCTTAATTTGTGAAACTAAGAAAAGACATATACTTAAATATATTAAATACATTCTTTAAATGCAAAACCTGCCTAAACAGATAGAGGATAGGGCTCCACCTTCCTTAAACAATTTTATTTTATTTTATTTTATTGTGTCAATTAAAAATTTTTGGATGCCTGGATGTCACTCTCACATAGATTTTACTAGCTTATAAGTGTTTGATTGTGTGAATATGTATAATTGATATGAAAAACACCCAAATAATAGGTAAGGAAAACAATACTAAGCTCTCACAAAACGCTATTTTCTTATTGTAACAATTAAGATATACTAATATCAATAATCTTTTTTCATTTACATGCATGAATATCTTATCATCCACCGTTAGTAACATAAAACGATTGACTCTATCATAGTCAATGGTCATACAAACGTCTTATACAATACATATCATTCATATACTCATCTCATTCAATGTCATGTAATCCATATATTAGTTAACTAATGTGGAATAGTCATCACAATAACAAAGCTTAACATACATGATGATATGACTAATAAATTAAAAAGTATACAAATCATAATAAAACTTAGACAATTTAATTTAACAGATGTGAGTAGCTATACAAATAATAATAAAGAAAAAAAATAAAAACACTTCTATAAATTAAAAGTAAGAATACTCTCTTTAATAACATATAACTCACATTCACATAACCAATCATGAAATTATGCTTCACATAATAACACCATGCAAGCACAAAATCCTCTTTAACATGAAATTCTAAAAAGAAAAAGATATGTTAAAGAACTAATAAAACTCAAGTTACTTCTGAATTTTAACTTTTTTCCTAGTAATAAATAGAGGGGATATATAAAAGAACATTTTACCGGCAAAATACTCCACAAGCATTCAATACTAATCTTTGCATTGAATAAAAGTTTTTTCACCAATGAATAATCATTATCCTTAGCATTGCTCATGAAAAGGGATAAATTCTTATATTTTGCTTTATGAACATCAAAATGACTTACCATTTGAGGATGCCACATTCAATGTAGAGGAAAATGAGGAGATAATTTATCCTAAAACTATTAAGTTAAATCTAGTCAATCTAACCCCACGAGAGAAGAGATAGAAATGAGAAGATAAAGAGGCAAAAAATATGATGAATCACAAAAGTAAGAGCCATCAAGGGCTTAGAATCATTCAATTAAAGCTATACTTTTAGAGAGGAAAGCTCTATATGTGCCCGGGATATAAGAGAGCTAGTTGAAATGTTTGAATTTGTAGCACTTTGACAGAAAATAAAATGAAAATATCTCATTAGAGTCTGATACTGCTAGTTTGAAGACACTTGTAGCTCCCATAAATTATTATTATTATTTGTTATTTAAAATTTTTATATGCTTTAGGCCTCGTGTGACCAAGCACGAAATTATTTTAAAAGTCATGTTCACAGAACTTAAGTTTACAATTTGCATTTAAAATGATGAAAGATTGCCTATGGAGCTTCACTTGACTATTCAAACATGGCCTTACTCAAATACATGGAAGATATTCTTAAAAAATCAAATTAGTGGTAAAAAGTCATTGATTACAAAAACAATTCTCTTCTATTAAAAACAAAAGATTATGCTAAATTTTATCAAAGATGAGAAATGTTGGGCTCCACCTAAACGCAAACACGACGACACGATAGCTACTACGGCAAACATGACGCCNCATTATGAGTAAACATTTGTTGGGGAGTGACTCATGGAGAGTGCAAATAGACATTTCTTAAAGGCATTTCATTAGTGCGGCATATTATTAGTACTATTCTCTCTCTCACTCTCTTACACAAACAAACACACCCACACACACTATTATATATGATAAGATTAATAAGAATGGTTAGGCTATAATATCACACTCATAACAAGAGAAAAGATTATGTGTCTGTCGTCCAGATGTCCGGACATTGATGTGGATCATAGTGGTGCGATCCAGGTTGTCGTATGCACGTCTGGTTATCAGGACGTAATATTATTATCCTTAAAAAGTCATTTAATACTAATATAAAATTGGCCAAAATTATTTTGGATATTTTTGTTGTGAAAAAACGACGGTAATAAAATGATAAATTGACAATGATGTGGATCATACCACGTCACTGTGCATGAAGCATGGTGCGATCCAGGCTGTCGTATGCACGTATGGTTATCATGACGTAATATTATTATCCTCAAAAAGTCGTTCAATACTAATATAAAATTGGCCAAAATTATTTTGGGTATTTTTGTTGTGAAAAATTCGACGGTAATAAAACGATAAATTGAAACAAGAAATTCGCAAAATAGAAAACACACAGTGAAACACACAGATTTACGTGGTTCAACAGATTGCCTATGCCCACAAAGTTGCAGAGAATTTTATTATTTTAATGAATTATACCGTCAATCGCCTTGACGAATACATTAAAACTTCTCTCTCTCCCTCTCTCTCCCTCTCCCCCGGAGAAGTGATTTTGAAGGAGTACCTTCGCTGCTTGAGATGCATGAATTAAAACATACAAAAATGCACGTTACTTGGAAACTTCCTTTAATTTGCTAAAGGCAGCAGAGGAAATAGGGAGATTGATTTTTGCGAATCCGGGAAGCAATGGCGGGAGATTAATTTCTGGAAAGGAATTATCGAAGGAAGAAATTAAGGCTCCTTTNATTAGGTGCTGGATTTTAGAAAATCCCTACACTTGTTTGGTTATGCAACCTTTGGTCTAGGAGCTCAGATTTAGGGTCTGTTGGGGCAGTTACAACTTATTAATAAGCTGTTGTGCAATAGCTGTGGTTGAAAGTTATTGCGGAGAAACTAGCTGTCTGTTTATTATTTGCAGAATGACATTTCTACTCTTATACTATACAGTTGTTCATAACAAAACTATTCATATTAGCATATTTCATACTTGAAAGCAAATATCCAGCTTAAATTTTACAAAATAAAAATCGACACATCACAAAACAACGAGTAACACAACAATCATAATAAAAAAAATGACTATTAATATAATAATTAATGATATGATTATATTATTTTTAAAATGTAATTGGTTCACAAGATAAAAATTTTTCCAATGAAACTTATCATGCCCGATCACTATTGCCAGTTGATTCCTTTAACCCATATGCCCACTAAAAGAAATCACAGTTTTCTATTCTTTTTTTCAGACACATGTAAAACTGCCTCTCGTAGTTATGTAGCTGTCGCGAGGTAATTAGAGAACATTGTAGACCACAATAGCAATATAATGCTCTGGAGACACCAGAGATCCTCAAACTCATCTTTTTTGAATATTTAAAATAACAAAGCACAAATCCTTAGATGCATCGTTAGCGAAAAAAATATTATAAAAAGTTAATGCAAGTTTAATTAAACTGTGAGGTTTTAGGGAACACAGTATAAACCGACGAATCTTTTACTATAAGAAGAGAAAATACCTTATAAAAAAAGTTCTTAGTTGTCTTTAAACTACGTAATACTAAGCTTATATGTGTCACATATGAATATCACAAAAAAAACTATTCAAAAGAACCTCAAAAGCTATAGCACCAAAAAAAAGGAGAATTTGGTTGCCTTCATTGGGATTTTACATTTGACAGAAACCAATAACGACATATAAGCCATCCAAATGAACCCTTAAAGTGAAATGTCTCATCATAGTCCTCAATAATTAAAAATAAAATGTGCAATATTTAGATTACATATTATATCCACGGCTGCCTTATCAGTCATCCAAGTGGGAAATAATAAATGCATAAGAACTGAAAATAAAATTGAGATTCAGAATAAACATTATTTGCATAAACCATCGATACAACAAACAATAAATGTTATTATAACACATTGCAAATGAAGTGAAAGCAAAATAACAGACAGTCCCTCAATTCAACCCTCCAACAATGTTATCTGTATTTCGCTCCATCAATCATATCATCTCCCATGCACCTTCTTTATCCTGAGTGCTAGTTTCAGGCAAATCACTTTCAGCCTGTGATAAAGATTGTCAAACTTGATATTCATATGCTTCAACAAGGAGATNTCTCTCGTAGTTATGTAGCTGTCGCGAGGTAATTAGAGAACATTGTAGACTACAGTAGCAATATAATGCTCTGGAGACACCAGAGATCCTCAAACTCATCTTTTTTGAATATTTAAAATAACAAAGCACAAATCCTTAGATGCATCGTTAGCGAAAAAAATATTATAAAAAGTTAATGCAAGTTTAATTAAACTGTGAGGTTTTAGGGAACACAGTATAAACTGATGAATCTTTTACTATAAGAAGAGAAAATACCTTATAAAAAAAGTTCTTAGTTGCCTTTAAACTACGTAATACCAAGCTTATATGTGTCATATATGAATATAAAAAAAAAAAAAAAATTTAAAAGAACCTCAAAAGCCATAGCACCAAAAAAAAGGAGAATTTGGTTGCCTTCATTGGGATTTTACATGTGACAGAAACCAATAACGACATATAAGCCATCCAAATGACCCCTTAAGGTGAAATGTCTCATCATAGTCCTCAATAATTAAAAATAAAACGTGCAATATTTAGATTACATATTATATCCACGGCTGTCTTATCAGTCATCCAAGTGGGAAATAATAAATGCATAAGAACTGAAAATAAAATTGAGATTCAGAATAAACATTATTTGCATAAACCATCGATACAACAAACAATAAATGCTATTATAACACATTGCAAATGAAGTGAAAGCAAAATAACAGACAGTCCCTCAATTCAACCCTCCAACAATGTTATCTGTATTTCGCTCCATCAATCATATCATCTCCCATGCACCTTCTTTATCCTGAGTGCTAGTTTCAGGCAAATCACTTTCAGCCTGTGATAAAGATTGTCAAACTTGATATTCATATGCTTCAACAAGGAGATGTGACTGATCTTATCAACTCTGTTGAAGTTAATGTCACTACGCGAATGATGCTGTCTAATAAAATTGTGGAGCGTCATTGTGGTGACTACAATCACACTTGTTTAAAAAATAGATTTGTCAACATTTCACGCATTATGACTCATTTTTTCTTCTAAACTCCAAATATTCTTTTAATGACACTGCGTAAGGACGAATTTTTCTAGTGAAATATCTTTTTCCTATCCGAAGCGCATTACTTGATCTTTCATCAGGAATGTGATATTTAATGTCCGAAAATGACTTTAGAAGAGAAGGGAGCGAAAGGCGTATACAAATTAGATTGATAAGGAATTCGATATTGTTTAGCCAGTTGACAAATTTCATATCTGAAGTTAGTAAGATTTTTATTAGTAAATATCGACAGATACGATTGTTTCAAATTCTGAAAATTGGGATAACCCAAATGATAATACAACAACATAATAGAACATTCAGTGGATCGAGAAAAAATTGCAAGTACTGAGAGAAGTGTTCTCGTTCTCCATGCCTTTCTATTGGAAGAAGTAACTCAATTACTCTTTTACTTGTTTCAATCATCTCCCCTGAAAGAAAGACGATATTGAAAGACAAACATCAGGAGAAAAATTAACAACACATTCCATGTCATGTGTTAACTTACTAACAGATGATATGTTACATTTCAACAAAGGGACATGTAATACAAGTTTCAGAGTTAGATCGATTGTTAATACAATCAATCCTTTACCAGTAATAGAGTTAACACACCTGGGCCCATGAACCCGAATCAATTATCTATAGACTAACGAAAAAAGTGAATGTCAAATGAGTGATACCTTGGCAAACGTGGGAGGTTGATGGGCCGAAAGTGAATTGATTGGATCCGAGCAGTTTGATTAATTCCTTCATATGACTCTTATGAGGAGTGATTTTAGAGTGTTCTAAGTGGGAGCCAGTTGCATCGTAGTAGATTTAGATGCCTTAGTAAGATCCTTGACAAAGAAGGNTTTAACAGATGATATGTTACATTTCATCAAAGGGACATGTAATACAAGTTTCAGAGTTAGATTGATTGTTAATACAATCAATCCTTTACTAGTAATAGAGTTAACACACCTAGTCATGTGGCCCATGAACCCGAATCAATTATCTATAGACTAAAGAAAAAAATGAATGCCAAATGAGTGATACCTTGACAAATGTGGGAGGTTGATGGGCCGAAAGTGAATTGATTAGATCCGAGCAGTTTGATTAATTCCTTCATCTGACTCTTATGAGGGGTGATTTTGGAGTGTTTTTAGTGGGAGCCGGTTGCATCGTAGTAGATTTAGATGCCTTAGTAAGATCCTTGACAAAGAAGTTTGTTGAAAGTTTGTATTCTAGTTTCCCATGAAGTTTTTAACTATTTTCTTGAGTATGGTTGGGTTTGTGACAGTAATCACAAGTAGACTCAGTGGCTCGAGGAGAGTTTGATGAGCGTTGAATATTATAAGTGGCCAAGACAAATGATTCGACTGAAGTGGAGTGTCAAGCATGACAATTCTCTGGTTTTGTTCATTTCAATTTATGTGAAAGCAGCACAAATGGATGGAAGTAGGGCTATCAAGACGGCTCGTTGTTCGCGAACAGCTCGTGTTCGACTCGTTAAGAAGCTCGTGTTCGGCTCGTTAATTTTGTTCNCAGTAATCACAAGTAGACTCAGTGGCTCGAGGAGAGTTTGATGAGCGTTGAATATTATAAGTGGTCAAGACAGATGATTCGACTGAAGTGGAGTGTCAAGCATGACAATTCTCTGGTTCTGTTCATTTCAATTTATGTGAAAGCAGCACGAATGGATGGAAGTAGGGCAATCAAAACGGCTCGTTCGCGAACAGCTCGGTCGTGTTCGGCTCGTTAATTTTGTTCGATAAGTTAACGAGTTGAACACGAATTAAGATGTGTTCGTTCGTGTTCGGCTCATTTTGGCTCGAAATACTACTCATCAAGTTTATATATATATATATNATAGGAGCTCAGATTTAGGGTTTGTTGGGGCAGTTACAACTTATTAATAAGCTGTTGGGCAATAGCTGTGGTTGAAAGTTATTGCGGAGAAATTAACTGTCTGTTTATTATTTGCAGAATGACATTTCTACTCTTATACTATACTGTTGTTCATAACAAAACTATTCATATTAGCATATTTCATACTTGAAAGCAAATATCCAGCTTAAATTTTACAAAATAAAAATAGACACATCACAAAACAGCTAGTAACACAACAATCAAAATAAAAAAAAAATGACTATTAATATAATAATTAATGATATGATAATATTATTTTTAAAATGTAATTGGTTCACGAGATAAATCGTTCTCCAATGAAACTTATCATGCCCGATCACTATTGTCAGTGGATTCCTTTAACCCATATGCCCACTAAAAGAAATCACTGTTTTCTATTCTTTTTTTCAGACACATGTAAGACTGTCTACCGTAGCTCTGTAGCTGTCGCGAGGTAATTAGAGAACATTGTAGACCACAGTAGCAATATAATACTCTGGAGGCACCAGAGATCCTCAAACTCATCTTTTTTGAAGATTTAAAATAACAAAGCACAAATCCTTAGATGCATCATTAGCGAAATAAATATTATAAAAAGTTAATGCAAGTTTAATTAAACTATGAAGTTTCAGAGAACACAATATAAACCGACGAATCTTTTACTATAAAAAGAGAAAATACCTTATAAAAAAAGTTTTTAGTTGTCTTTAAACTACGTAATACCAAGCTTGTATGTGTCACATATGAATATCACAAAAAAAACTATTCAAAAGAACCTCAAAAGCCATAGCACCAAACAAAGTAGAATTTGGTTGCATTCATTGGGATTTTAAATGTGACAGAAACCAATAACGACATATAAGCCATCCAAATGAACTCTTAAGGTGAAATGTCTCATCATAATCCTCAATAATTAAAAATAAAACGTGCAATATTTAGATTACATATTATATCCACGGCTGTCTTATCAGCCATCCAAGTGGAAAATAACAAATGCATAAGAACTGAAAATAAAATTGAGACTCAGAATAAACATTATTTGCATAAACCATCGATACAACAAACCATAAATGTTATTATAACACATTGCAAATGAAGTGAAAGCAAAATAACAGACAGTCCCTCAATTCAACCCTCCAACAATGTTATCTGTATTTCGCTCCATCAATCATATCATCTCCCATGCACCTTCTTTATCCTGAGTGCTAGTTTCAGGCAAATCACTTTCAGCCTGTGATAAAGATTGTCAAACTTGATATTCATATGCTTCAACAAGGAGATGTGACTGATCTTATCAACTCTGTTGAAGTTAATGTCACTACGCGAATGATGCTGTCTAATAAAATTGTGGAGCGTCATTGTGGTGACCACAATCACACTTGTTTAAAAAATAGATTTGTCAACATTTCACGCATTATGACTCATTTTTTCTTCTAAACTCCAAATATTCTTTTAATGACACTGCGTAAGGACGAATTTTTCTAGTGAAATATCTTTTTCCTATTTGAAGCGCATTACTTGATCTTTCATCAGGAATGTGATATTTAGTATTCGAAAATGACTTTAGAAGAGAAGGGAGCGGAAGGCGTATACAAATTAAATTGATAAGGAATACGATGATGTTTAGCCAGTTGACAAATCTCATATCTGAAGTTAGCAAAATTTTTATTAGTAAATATTGGCAGATACGACTGTTTCAAATTCTGAAAATTGGGATAACCCAAACGATAATACAGCAACATAATAGAACATTCAGTGGATCGAAAAAAAAATTGTAAGTACTGGGAGAAGTTTTATCGTTCTCCATGCCTTTCTATTGGAAGAAGTAACCCGATTACTCTTTTACTAGTTTCAATCATCTTCCCTGAAAGACGATATTGAAAGACAAACATCAGGAGAAAAATTAACAACACATTCCATGTCATGTGTTAACTTACTAACAGATGATATGTTACATTTCAACAAAGGGACATGTAATACAAGTTTCAGAGTTAGATCGATTGTTAATACAATCAATCATTTACCAGTAATAGAGTTAACACACCTAGTCATGTGGCCCATGAACCCGAATCAATTATCTATGGACTAAAGAAAAAAGTGAATGCCAAATGAGTGATACCTTGACAAACGTGGGAGGTTGATGGGCCGAAAGTGAATTGATTGGATCCGAGCAGTTTGATTACTTCCTTCATTTGACTCTTATGAGGGGTGATTTTGGAGTGTTCTAAGTGGGAACCGGTTGCATCGTAGTAGATTTAGATGCCTTAGTAAGATCCTTGACAAAGAAGGATTTTGTTGAAAGTTTGTATTCTAGTTTCCCATGAAGTTTTTAACTATTTTCTTGAGTATGGTTGGGTTTGTGATAGTAATCACAAGTAGACTCAGTGGCTTGAGGAGAGTTTGATGAACGTTGAATATTATAAGTGGCCAAGACAGATGATTTGATTGAAGTGGAGTGTCAAGCATGACAATTCTCTGGTTCTGTTCATTTCAATTTATGTGAAAGCAACACAAATGGATGGAAGGGGATCCCGACCAAGGATATGACCCCAGTCATCATCAAGGCTTTTGTTAAGGCCAACCAAAAAATGAAACATGCGATCTTTTTCTATAATTTTTTGAAATAGGGAAAGATCGGTTAGAGATTCCCACATGTAATCACAGTAGAGATCAAATTCTATCCATCAGGCCACCAAATCATTATAGTACTATTTACTATTTTTTATCCCTATTTTGCCTAACGTATCTTTTTGGAAACCTCATAAAGTTGATTGGAATTCCTTACATTAGAGTAAGTATCTAGAACTACAGTCTATACAACACTAATAGAAGGGAGAAACATGCATGAACGTCCAAGCACAGTCTTCATTGCCCCAACGTGACCATGAAATTTTCCACTTCCCGCGTTTCATATATCAGGTAAGTTTTAGGAGGTTCATGAATCATGCCCGTGAGCGCCAAATTTCTAGCGTCCCTNGCCTAACGTATCTTTTTGGAAACCTTATAAAGTTGATTGGAATTTCTTACATTTGAGTAAGTATCTAGAGTTGCAGTCTATACGACACTGACAAAAGGGAGAAACATACATGAACGTCCAAGCGCAGTCTTCATTGCCCCAACGTGACCATGAAATTTTCCACTTCCCACGTTTCAGATATCAGGTAAGTTTTAGGAGGTTCATGAATCATGCCCGTGAGCGCCAAATTTCTAACGTCCCTTGAAGAGCAAAGAGTCGGCTTGGGCCAATTGGAGAAAATTAGATCCATTCAGTTTATAGGTAGTGATTAGAAAGTTCATATGCTTTCCTGACCCTCCAATTTGTGGACGGATTGAGATCGGTGTTGACCCTCTAGTGGACTCAAGTACACCGTCGGGAGAAGGCTCGGAGGCGGAAGAGTCCATCATTATTCCAACTGAGCTAAATGTGATGTTGGGTTGTCAANCCGGCTTGGGGCAATTGGAGAAAATTAGATCCATTCAGTTTATAAGTAGTGATTAGGAAGTTCATATGCTTTCCTGACCCTCCAATTTGTGGACGGATTGAGATTGGTGTTAACCCTCTGGTGGACTCAAGTACACCGTCGGGAGAAGGCTCTGAGGCAGAAGAGTCCATCATTATTCCAACTGAGCTAAATGTGATCTTGGGTTGTCAAGACATGGGAAAATCTTGGAAGCTGGATAAGGAAAGAACCAACGGCTGGAAGGGCCCTTGGAAATTGAAGGAAAATCAATTGGTGGTTGGGATTTTTGTGGCTGGAAACAGTTGCCCCGCCCGCAAGCCAAACTACAGTCTCTAGGCGGCAACTCTGAGATTTGGCTGCTGGTGGCCCTTAGGAAGGCTGGCGATGAGAGTAGAGAGGCTGACGCTGAGATCTGGCTGCAGGAAGAACATAAACAGAGAGAACCTGTAAGGATCGACGACAGAAATCCTGCAGGTGGCCGACGAATAGCCTTAGAGCTCTGATTCCGTGTTGAATTTTGAGAAGAGATGCATACTTTCATTGATAGGAAAAGTGGTATAAATACATATTATAAAACCCAAATGAAGTAAAGACATAAAATTATAAATAAACCAACTAGGAAATGCGTAAATATGGAAACAAAAAATAAATAAAACAAATAAGAGCTAATAGTAACTGCAACAGTAATTAGTCTAATAATTAGGCTAATAATTCTAATGTATACACATACACACAAACATAAGTAGATGCACATACATGTGTACATATGTAGATGCATATGCACATCCATACATACATACATGTAGATACACATACATACATAAATCAACTTTATGATCTCGTTCAGTGATTATCTTATGTTAGTTGTCTGTGCTATTTTATCTTAAGTTTGCTGCAAATATAAACTTTTAAGTTATATCAAGAGGCTTCCCAATAACTAGTGCCTAATGGGAAAAGGCAAGACTTGGTTCTTGTCTCTTCCCTTTATCGTTTTTGGATTTTAATACCTTGTCTTGATTTCGGGTCTGTTTGGACAGCTGTTGATTATTTATAATCTGTTAATAAATAGATTATTCTGATAATCTGATAATTTGCAGATTATCATAATAGACTGACTTGCTGTTTGAGACAGATTATTCAAAATAACTTATTGGTAGTTATGACTATATAAATGACATTCATGTCCCTGTCTGTTAAAACTATTTGGGGCAGCTTATTCAGAATAACTTATTTGTATTACAAAAGCATATAGTGCATAAGCATAAAATCATCACATATCAGTTCCAAATGATGACATACAGTTCTCACACTCTCGTGAGCACAAAAAAAGGATAAACAAGTACAACTACAATGAGAAATATTAAAATATTCAATTTCAAACTCTGACTACGTCTGTCCTCAGTTGCACTATCAAACTGGGAAAATACCGGATTTCCATCACTGCTGGCAGTGTAACTTGTGAGACTGTTGGCCGATCGGAAGAAGTCGCAACGAGTTGAAACACCCTTGTGACAACCGTAGAATTCTCCCATAACTATGAGGCTGACGCGACGTGAGTAACGAAGCCGGTAGTCCACAATAACATAAAACAACTCTATCTGTCACTGAAGTCCTAGAAGTCATGTTGGTATAACTGCGAAATAAATAAAAAAAAAGTCGAATGTTAGATCTTAAAAAAAAGTGCACATCAAAATAAATGTATAATGTGCGAAGAAAAAAATGACTTGGAGAATTAGCTGTCATAGATAGCATCTGTTATAGACTTCTTCAGGACAGTCATCTCAGCCACAACCTCCGCGTCATGAACTTTAAATTCATTACAGTCATTCTCAACCTCAGGAACTGAAGACCCGATCAAAAATTCTGATGGTTCTTCATAGAAATTCAAATCATTGTTATCTATCATATCGAAGTCCGTATCTGAATGTGAAGGATGTTGTCGGATGAACTTTTGAAGTGCTATTGTTGCTACCACAATATGCACATGCTTCTGAAATAGATGTGATGACATATCACGCAAGATGACTAATTTCTTCTTCCAAACTCCACATATTCTTTCAATTACCTCACGTGAAGAAGAATGACATTGTTAAACATTTTTTTTCTACCACGAATGGTTCCACTTGCTTGCTCAAAATCAGAAATATGGTACATAGTGTCTGGATATTATTTCAGATAACCCCTCTGCATAGGGTATCCAGCATCAACCAAATAGTATTTCCCTGTTATGGTAGACATTGTTATTTGCAATAAATACATATAACTCGGAATTTATAAATCAAAACATACCTGAAGGCGGATGATGAAAACCCTGCGATCTATTCCTAGTTGCATAGAAGAAAATCTTACTGTCATGTGCACTCTCTTCCCAGCCTGCCATAACATATGTGAAACACACGTTCAAGTCACATACTGTCATGACATTTTGAGTGATTGAATCACTTCGACCAATGTAAGCTACCTTGTTCTGGCCGGGTAGTCGGACATCAACGTGAGTACCGTGAGTTGCACCTATGCAGTTCTATTTTACAGGGTTAGAAAATATTTATATTTTAATTTGGAGGTAAAGAAAAGAATAGTTACTTTGAAGTAAGACATGTAACGAGGATAGATTGCGATTTATCCTGGAATATTAGCAAATGATGGATCCTCTGGCCTCACGATTTTAATGACTAAGCTAACAAGTGCCTGTATTCCTTTGGAGAAATAACGACTTATTGTCTTCGATGAATGCTGGAATCTCTCCATACCACCTCTAATTGATTCATTCTGTGACAGAATATATAGCGTTATAGTCAATACCTCTCTTCTCGTCGTTCTCGAAGAATCTTGGAGTCCGTGATTCAGGGATGACTCTTGCAGGAGATCTATAAATATTGGTACAGTAATTCGAAATATGTTGATGAACCTAATTGGATGTCCAGAAAGCAGCTCACCTACTCATTTATCCCCAACAAAGCTGGAGGTCATACGAGGTATATGCTGCTTGATCGGTAATACTCCAACAGTAATATGACAATAGTTGCAGCCAATGTCATTCTTTTACGACATTCATGTTGCAGATCCATCCTAAAGGAAGAAAGATGTCGGTTAGTTCAATAATTTCTAACCAGTAGAGCGAACGAGAAATAAAAAAGGAGTACTCTCAGCCAATTACAAAATAACTGTATAGAGCTATATTAAAAGGCATTCAAGAATCATGTAGAAGTACAATTAAAAAAAAAAACATAACTCCAAATAACCAATGAGTACAAAATTTCAAAGAGTTCATAATACAACAAAAGAAAATATAGAAAAACTCATTCATCCATAAGAACACGCAAATACTCGATGCGCAGTTCTGGTTCCATCGCCATGAATATTTGCCTACGTGTTGGATCCTCTAACTTTTTCTTACATAATGCATGAAAACGCCTATCCACAACTGATTCAGGGATAGTTGCCAAAGTTCTAAAACAATCAAAGATAGTGCTGTCAGGAAGTGGAGCAGACGGTGAAGCTCTAAAAACATCTATGAGTTGGTCAAATGAAGTTTTAACAAAAATCTCCTACTCTTTCTTCCTTCTTCCTAGCCTCAGCCTCTTCAACTGTGAGCTTGACTCCCCCAACTCTCTCTGGTTAACACTATGTATTTCTTCATCAGCTGTCACCGGCTCTTCATCAGCTGTCACCAGCTCTGACGTGAAATCATCTGGTATACCTGCAAACCCCGTTTCACTAGGGCTGAATGCATGTTTTCCCGTCGCTAACCCCCTTATACATTATGTCAAATTTGTTCTCAAGATCTGACTCGATTCTACTCTGTTTTTATTTTTTTGCTGTCGGCATTGCCTGTAACATTATATTGAGAAGGGGGTTTAGGGGTGATAATTGATAAATCATAAATATTTGTAATAAATAAAATGATAATGACAATTTTACCTCTAATTTCTTGGTCCACAATTCATCTGGAGCGTGAATTGTCTGTTTAATGAGATCCCAACTCAATCCCGTGGATCCACGTTTCAGCTCCTTCCAAAATTTTCACTCCTTCAATTGATCCCTTTTATTTTTAAACTTCAGCCTGTCATATTTCTTTCCAGTCAGTTCTTTAAACTTTTTAGCTATATTCTGCTAAATTTCCTTGTTGAAATAGGTGGTTGGCATATTCCCGATCTCAATCTCAGTGATGCAGAGGTTGCAAAAAATATTAGTAACTTCCTTATCCCACATCGCTGACGGTCCACCTTCACTTGTCTCAGCTATGGTGAAACTATATGAAGAATTGCATATTGCATAAAGAAATTTATATAGCTGAAAGCACAAAGCTCATAATTATGAATCTCAAGACAACATCAACACAAGCCAACAACAACAACAAACCAACAACAACAATAGTCTCCAAATAATCACATTAACACAACTTTCAAAGGATTTGCCACAAATACGAACAACAAAGTAGCTATTTGCTCAAAAAAAAAAAAAATATAAGGACATAAAATAATTATGTGATTCAGTCAAAGACCTACATCCATAGTAAGACATCAAACATGTTTTATTATGCAAGTGTAAGGTTACATAACTATAAATCTTAAGGGAGAATACTACAACATGCAATTCTTCATCCCTTTTCTCCTTTTGGTGATAATAAAAGTTTCTTAATTAACAAATAAAAATAGAACATGTTTTCATCATTTCTCCCTTTTCTTGTATGCTAAAAACCGAATGTCAGTTTTTCTCTTCTGTTTCGCATTTTGACAGCTAGAAAAGTGTGAAAAATGCTTCATATAAAAGCTGAAAGCCGCATAAATGTCATTTGAAAGCCTAATATAAAACACAAAGCCTCACATATGCTTATGAACAATAAACCAAGAGCAGGTACAACCAGTAAATTCAGATCCCTGTATCGAAAAGACCAAGCGAACATTAACAGATCTGTATCGGAAAGATCAAACAAACATTGATATTTTGTATGTACTTATCTCCCCAATGTTATAACCATTGCCATTCTTAACATAAAACGAAATATAAGAGTATTGAATCCTCTCAATGACAAGGTAGATATAAGTTTGAAACATTAGAAATACAAGCTATTAAACTACTATAGGAGAATAAACAATATAGTAATGCTTTGAGATGCATTGTCATGAACCAAGCCACAATGTTCAATTTATAACCAAATCAAGATTTGCTTTTTTGAACGAAGCCAAGCTAGATGTACATGTCTCCTTTGGTCATACATTTTACAAATAACCAAATCAATTTTCATAACTTGCATCAAAGACATAATTCATACCAAGGACGATGACATTTGCCACCAATGAGGATTGCAATGAATACATAGATATGCAACTCATAAGCAAGAATTAATAGCAGCATTTTCATGAACCAATTTCATACCCATGTTTCCTATAAGCAGGAATTACTTGCAGCCCATAAACAACAGCTCATAAACTTGAAAAACAGGAATTTATAGCAGCTCATAGATAGCTCTTAAGCCTTTCATTCATTCTATAAGGAGCTCACAAATTATTCCTCACGCCATGAAAAAATCTTTGCTTTTCGACTTGAAATAAAAAGAAGAAGAAAATCATTTTTTCGGTCATGCAACAACCAACAAAAAGCGAAACAAGTAGCAAAAATCGAAACGAAATTCGACCCGATATAAAGAATCCATTCTCCACACTTTTATCCACAGCCAGCAAAAAACGAGAGGAATTTTAGGGCAAAGAACCATTTACATTGTTAAAGTTGAAAATAAAACAAAGAAGACGAAAATACTTGCTCTTCGGTTAAGGAAGAAAAAAAACAAGGAACAACGACGTTCGATCATCTGCAAAGAACTATTCAGGCCCAACAATGTTCGATCGCTCTAGGGAAAACATTCCTTACGAATTGACTGTGAGGGAATGTTGTGGTATATTTGAAATTTAAATATACAACGATCGACGATGAAGCGAAAAAATAGAACGAAAAAATTCACACTAAAAGAACACAGATTTACATGGTTCAGCAAAGATGCCCACATCCTTGGGAGCAGAGCGATGAATTTCACTATTTCAGAGGAGTTACATGCCCATAGGGTTACACATCTATTTATAGATAAAACTCACAGATAATTACAAACACGTCATAGCTCCCCCCAACCTACTAAATTGACGGTGAGGGAATGTTGTGGTATATTTGAAATTTAAATATAAAGCGATCGACAACGAAGCGAAAAAATAGAACGAGAAAATTCACACCAAAAAACATATAACTTTACGTGGTTCGACAAAGATGTCTACATCATCGGGAGCAGAGCTGCGAATTTCACTATTTCAAAGAAGTTACATACCCATAGAGTTACACATCTATTTATAGATAAAACCCATATATAATTACAAACACACCCTCGCTCTTCCCAACCCACTAATCCAAGAGACACACATCTTAATTCTAGGAGACACCTCTCCAAATCCAAGAGACTCCAAATTCCTGGTATATGAGTCATACCTAACAATTCTCCATCTTGGCGAATATCTAGACCCTTAGGAGAAAATTTTTACCTTGCGAATATCCAATTCTTTAGGAGAAAAATATCATGGAGTTTCTTACACAAAAGTGGATTGGGCAACCATGCCAACTAGCAGCTGCAAACATTCAACAAGTTCAAGTAACACAAAAACTTGTTGAAAATACCTGGCTTGATCAACTTTCCTGCTGCATTTTCATCATATGATATGACAGATTAACTCCACCTAAAACTGGACTCTCCAACAGTTTATAGATATTACCATCATGTTTCATAGCTTGCAATGCCTGTAAAATTCTTTGTTGTGACAACAAATTTTTCACCATTTTTTGCCACAATTTGAAGTTTTCTGTTTCATTGAACTTCATTATCTCGAATTTTGTACCAGACATTGCCATTTAAAATTAATTCTGCAGTGAATTTTTCCTGCTTTGCGTCAAAGTAAATCCACATTGCAAAGAAAATCAAATAAACCTGAAATTTTTATGTCAATTGCAGCAATTTTCCCGCAGTTTCTTGTGATTCGTGAATCAAATTTTTTTCACACGAAACACCTTTCCTGTTCGCACAAAATTCAACTGAAATACTGCGGACACCAGCCAAACTCCACCTGTCATAATTTCTCCTGCGACAAACCTGCGAACTTGGTTGACTAAACACCACTTGCAGCAACTCCTGCGATAAACTTGCAAACTCCGCTGATCGAACACCACTTGTCGCAACTGCACCTGATGCAAAACCTCCTGCGACAAACTTGCGAACTACGCTGGCCGAGCACCACCTGTCGCAACTCCACCTGCTGCAAATCCTCTTGCGACGAACTTGTGAACTTCGCTGATCAAGCACTACCTGTCGCAACGGCATAACTGCACCTGTCGCAACTTCTTCTGCGATGAACTTACGAACTCCGCTGGCCGAGCACCACTTGTCGCAACTGCACCCACGAATTGCTGCCGTCTCGAACGAACTGAAGCTCTGCATTCCAGTGCCGCGAGCTGCTGCCGTAACCGCCGTCGAACTTCTTCTGTCTGCCGCTGGTCGCGGGCCTTTCGCTGAAATCCTTCGCCACCGAACAGTCCGAACCCTGAAGCCAAACCTCCTCTGTCACGTGTGAAGCTCTCCTGCTCGCCGAATCCGTCGCTACCTGGTCCAATCGTGGCGGTCCTCGAGAAGGAAGTCATTTCGCGTGTCCACGTGCGGGCAAGGATTTCCGGTGTCTTGCAGGAGAAACCTCTCGATCGAACTGTGCCTCCTTCGAACGATCTACTTCGCCGAAATCGCCTTCGTCTTGTTCGCCCGAACCGCATGCAACCCTATCCTGATCTTCTCCGCAATGTTGTCGCGCAAATCCCAAACGAACGATCTGCCTGTCGCAAAGGATCTGCTTCGCGCGAACGATCGTCTTCCCACGAACTATCCTCCCTATTGCTTGAAACCTGGAGGAAAATTTTCTGCGTCGCAAACCCTTGGCCAAAATCAAATCACGAATATCTTCAAATTTCAGTTTCGATTTACCTGCAGAATTACTGTCAGCTATCCCCATAGCTTCCCAGCTATTTGACAATGAAGCCAACAAGACCAGTACACGTATCTCATCATCAAATTCAATTTCCACCGAAGATAATTGATTTGTGATAGTACTAAAATCATTCAGATGTTGTACAACAAACGTACATTCCATCATCTTCAAATTGAATAACTTCTTCAGCAGATATATATTGTTATTTGCCGATGACTTTTCATACATACCTGACAGGGCTGTCATAAGAGCTGCAGTCGTTCTCTCCTTGATGACGTTGTGTTCAATGGATCTTGATAGGGTCAATCGAATAACCCCGAGAAACTGTCGATCCAACAAATTTCATTCAGCTTCATCCATTCTTTCAGGTCTTTTCCCCAATAACGGAATATAAGTTTCTTCCCATAGAGGTAGTACTTTATCTGCATCCTTTAATAACTAAAATCTGTGCCATCGAACTGAGAAAACATACCTTACTAATCAAAAAGAAAAATCGAAAGAAATACGGTTAGATCTCCTCTAGGGTGACGAATCCAGGGAGGGAGAGCGCGAGGGAGATTAGGGGTATCTAGGGCAATGATAGAAGCTGAACGCGGAACGCGAGTCTTCACCCGCGTCGAAGGACCTAAAGAAATTCGATTACGCGAACGCAGTGCGGCGGGAATAATCTGCTCGAACGCAAATTCCAAACACTGCGGCGACGTTTTGAAAACTCCGCCGCACCTAAATAAGCTGCCCCAAACGGGCCCTTCTTCTTACATAATAATCCATTGATGTTTTCCTTTCTGAAAATCATTTGAATGAGAAAAGCATAGTTTTTGGATTCTACCTTGTTATTAAGGAAGCGCGACAATTATAAGCAATTTATAGGGTTTAAATGAAGCTACACTAGTTCCCTTTGTTTTTTGTTTTTATCCAATAACATGAACTATTTATCTATTTAATCATATAAGCATATATATATATATATATATAAATGCTGTTGGTTTTAGAGATCTTGAGTAAAGGTTTATTACTTCTTTTAATATTGAAATTTTAATCAAAATGCTCTATAAATTTATTGCTATTGTTTAACTTTGGCAGTTTTATCTTTCTTTTCCTGGAAAACTATGGGGTTAGAAAGTTGGAAGCCTTCTTTGCTGTTCTCATTTCAACTATGGCCGTTTCTTTTGCTTGGATGTTCGGAGAAGCCAAACCTAGCGGAAGGGAGCTTCTGATTGGTAATTCTTTTTTGGGGCATTTACATACATGCCAGCCAATTTTTATATATTGACATCTCTAACACCTAAAGTTTATTTTTACATTTATAACACCCAAATCTTTCATATCACATAAAAAATACCATCATTTCAACTTTTAAGCAGTGACATACATCTTTTCATGCATATATAAAATGGCATGTATGTAAAAATTGAAGTTTAGATGTTAGATATGTAACTACATAGGAATTTAGTGGCATGCTTGTAAATCTTCCTTCTCTCTTACAAAGGCAATGCTCTGGCCCTATTCAATTTCTAACTATGATTAACTCTCGGCTGTTTTCGCAGGCATTTTAGTTCCTAAACTGAACTCCAGAACAATAAGGCAGGCCGTCGGGGTAGTTGGTTGTGTAATTATGCCACATAACGTGTATCTCCATTCGGCTCTGGTTCAGTCCAGAAAGGTCGATCCTAACAAGAAAAATCGTGTTCAAGAAGCGTTACATTATTACACCATAGAGTCAACTATTGCTCTCATCATCTCCTTCATGATAAATTTGTTTGTGACGACTGTTTTTGCAAAAGGGTTTTATGGGAGTAAGGAAGCTGGCGCTATTGGACTCGAGAATGCGGGGCAGTACTTAGAACAGAAGTATGGCGGAGGACTTCTACCTATTCTCTACATATGGGGTATAGGACTATTAGCTGCAGGACAAAGCAGCACCATTACTGGAACTTATGCGGGGCAGTTTATTATGGGAGGATTTCTCAATCTTAGATTGAAGAAGTGGCTCAGGGCGTTGATAACAAGAAGCTTTGCAATTGTGCCGACGATGATTGTTGCTCTCTTTTTCGACACATCCGATGCCGCGTTAGATGTTTTGAACGAATGGTTGAATGTTCTTCAGTCGGTACAAATTCCTTTTGCTCTTATCCCTCTTCTTACTTTGGTATCGAAGGAGCAAGTTATGGGAGATTTCAAGATTGGTCATCTAACAAAGGTAACTTCCACTAATACCTCCTGCCCAATATATCATTTTATTCCCTCTTGTTTTGGAGAAAAAGAAAAAAGAAGGATTGTTTGTTTTTGAATCTCATTAAGTTATCCCAGCTTCTAATAATGTCAGTGTTGAAATTGAACTTAGTTTGCGAGAGAGAATACAAATACCATCTAAGCTCTCCCCTTAGGACATTATTTTTAGGGTGCTTCATGAATGACGCCATGCAAAAGTAGTAGGTCATCTGCACCTCTCAATTCAGTAGAGATTTTAGAATAATAAATATTTCAGTTGTATAATCATTTTAGCCTTCAAATTTTCACCATGTATGGAATTTCATTGGTGTAGTTATTGTGCAATTTATGTGTATGAATAATGAATATTGCAGTTGAATATGACGCATGAATCAGGAAGCTGTCTCAAAGATAAAATCATAAATCTGTAGATGTAATTCAACTCATTTGTTGGACTCTATATGTGATTTACAACTAGACTTGATTGGATGCAACGACAATGATGAAGAAAAATGTTATTAATAATTAATATAGACTAATTATTAGGATTCGAATAATCAGGGTGATAACACTTGACGGGAATAGACAATATAGAGAACTTAAAGTTCGAAGAAAATGTTCTGAACAATTAAATATACTAATTATTAGGACATTAATTAACAATCATGCATTGCATTAGATCCATTCTCCCATACAACAATTTTAATTTTCTTGGTTTTGTTTTCATCTATATCATAAAACTAAACTCAATGATTGTCATAGGTGTCATTGTCATTGTCAAATTCTCTGAACCCCACATTTAGCCATTTTGATATATGCAGGCTTTGATACTAAATTTGATGCAGGATGTCTTATTGTAGGTTTTTACATATCATTAGTTAATATGTTCAGTTTTTGCATATCTCAGGGTCTGATTTCTGATTAAAAAAATTCAAGTTAATTGCTTTCTTAAAATCTCAAAATTTGGCTAAAACAAAATTTTAATTTTAAGAATCGTAGTTGCAGCTATAATGCATAACAGTTTGAAAGTCACAAAACAATCCTGAAAAACTAATTTGCGCCATCCACTACAATGGCCCATTCATCAACTTCCAATTTCTGTTACAATGTACATGTTTTAAAAACCAGAACGGACCGGG
>JXCR01124933.1:108557-141367 GCA_002079205.1 Phalaenopsis hybrid cultivar
ATATATATATATATATATATTAAATTTCATGCAATTTATTCGTGCGCTGTGCCGTAACAAAATGGGTGTTTTCCGTAGGCAAAATAGACATTTCGGACGCGTCGGTGCAGTCCGTTTTGTCATCCGGGGTCGCTCAGACTACGTCGTCGACAACCAGGTCAAAATGTGTCAAAATTTAAATTATATAAAATTTCGAAGTTTTGTGCGCGGGAGTGCGAATTGTGCAAAAGGCCACCCTAAGGCTCAAAAGGTCCTATAGGAATCCCTTTTGGGTTTCCTCATGTTGGTTTCACCCTTCTAAACGCTAGAAGTCGATACCACACACGAGAAATCACAAAAGAGTACAGAAGTGGGCTGAATTTCTAAAATGAGGTCGGTCCCATTTCTAAAGTTCTAAGATAGTCAAAGAGAGATCCCTAAGGCTAGATCCTAAATCCTAAAAGGAAGACTAGACCTCACAAAAAATGAGGTCAACAGTCATCTGCTGATATGGGGTTAAAATAGGGTGAGTAGGAAACTGAACTGAATGATCACCCCTCAGATATCTCACCATCGCATCATCATACGCAACATCATATTCAAACTTTTGCCGTATCAAATCATCAGTGTGAGCATTTCTGACATCCATGTTTTGCATTCTCTGATCTATCCTCAAGATATCTCCCTGCTGAATCATCATCTTGTCCAATAGTTCTCGAAGAGTAGGGTCACTAGCAGTAGGGGTCCTCGAAGTGGAAGGAATATCCTTGGTCTTACTTTCTGACCTCCAATCAACATGAGATTCATAAGCTTTTATGTTTGCAGGCCCAATATGTTTTGGGTTTCCTCATGTTGGTTTCACCCTTCTAAGCGCTAGAAGTCGATACCACACACGCGAAATCACAAAAGAGTACAGAAGTGGGTTGAATTTCTAAAATGAGGCGGGTCCCATTTCTAAAGTTCTAAGATAGTCAAAGAGAGATCCCTAAGGCTATATCCTAAATCCTAAAAGGAAGACTAGACCTCACAAAAAATGAGATCAACAGTCATCTGCTGATATGGGGTTAAAATAGGGTGAGTAGGAAACTGAACTGAATGATCAACCCTCAGATATCTCACCATCGCATCATCATACGCAACATTATATTCAAACTTTTGCCGTATCAAATCATCAGTGTGAGCATTTCTGACATCCATGTTTTGCATTCTCTGATCTATCCTCAAGATATCTCCCTGCTGAATCATCATCTTGTCCAATAGTTCTCGAAGAGTAGGGTCACTAGCAGTAGGGGTCCTCGAAGTGGAAGGAATATCCTTGGTCTTACTTTCTGACCTCCAATCAACATGAGATTCATAAGCTTTTATGTTTGCAGGCCCAATATGTTTTGGGTTTCCTCATGTTGGTTTCACCCTTCTAAGCGCTAGAAGTCGATACCACACACGCGAAATCACAAAAGAGTACAGAAGTGGGTTGAATTTCTAAAATGAGGCGGGTCCCATTTCTAAAGTTCTAAGATAGTCAAAGAGAGATCCCTAAGGCTATATCCTAAATCCTAAAAGGAAGACTAGACCTCACAAAAAATGAGATCAACAGTCATCTGCTGATATGGGGTTAAAATAGGGTGAGTAGGAAACTGAACTGAATGATCAACCCTCAGATATCTCACCATCGCATCATCATACGCAACATTATATTCAAACTTTTGCCGTATCAAATCATCAGTGTGAGCATTTCTGACATCCATGTTTTGCATTCTCTGATCTATCCTCAAGATATCTCCCTGCTGAATCATCATCTTGTCCAATAGTTCTCGAAGAGTAGGGTCACTAGCAGTAGGGGTCCTCGAAGTGGAAGGAATATCCTTGGTCTTACTTTCTGACCTCCAATCAACATGAGATTCATAAGCTTTTATGTTTGCAGGCCCAATATGTTTTAGAGGCTCAATCCTCTCCTTATCTGGTTTAAAATCAACTCCTGTTTGTTCACGGAGTGTGAAAATAAGTGCAGGGTATGCCAAACCACCAATGGTCTCTCCCAGAGCAATATATCGAGTGTTCATATAAATAATGGAGCCTACATTTATCTCCATCACTTGCTGAATACAAATGTTCAAAATGACTCTATCCTTGGTCACCTCACTATGATGATTTGTCAGAATCATTCTCCCAGAAATAAAGTAGTGTCAGGTCTTAGATACTACATTAAGCATAGAAAGAAGAAAGTTTATCTTAACACCATTCTTGACTTTTCAGGTTCCTTTTCCACCAGTTAGAAAAGAAATAACCTCATCCAAGGTATCATTCGTAGCAGAAAACGATTTATACTGGCATCTATAAACATCTTCGAACTGATAAAACTCATTAATTTTTCTTGGAAAAAGCTCCACTCTTTTTCCACGAACAAAAATAAAATCTTTAGAAGCCTCCATAAAGTTGGCATAGAATTCCATCAATACACCAATAATTGCATCGGTAGTAAAATAACAGAAATTTTCCCACTATCGGACAATGATTAATCACTCGACTTCTCCCGGATTTTAAAAATCACGAGCTGGAATCACTTTTTTATGCTCAAGTAGACTATTGAATCGAGCACTAGCTCTAAAACTGACAAATTTTTGCTCATCATAATCTACTTTTCTTTTTCCCTTGCTCGTTTTTGGGGCTATGAGAAATCTAAGAAAAATTTGATAAAAATCTGCATAAACTCACAAAATTATGAAAATCACAATGTAAAATATTTTAAACTTAAATCCACTAAGTAAGAGTTCTTCACTAAAGGATTTTTTCAAAATCTCTAAAAAAATTCTAAAACTTTCGGATCTTGGCAATGTGAGAATCCTTAGTGAAAATAAAAAATTTTTAGTTTAAAGTATAGCTCCTACCTAGAAAAGATGAAATCCGAAATTCTTTTGCCTCAAAATCACCTCAAATCCGACCAAAATCAAGCCTTACCACCATGAATTTTTCCAAAATCTTCTACCACTTTATCGACACATCCATTTAAATTTCCTCCTGTAAAAATTTTTTCTTCAAGTGGTATCATTTGTAATAATTCTTCTAGGTCATTCTAGAGATTTATCTTTAGAACCTATATTTAAACCTACTTGAGAACATAAGCACTTATAATATTAAAATATTAGTATCAACATAAATATTAAGGGCTATAATTCTATCTCCAATTCAATTAATTTTTACAACATTATCTTTGAAACTCTTATCTATAATTACTCCTTCACTTTTCTAGTTTGACTCATAGCTGAATACCAAAGTTTCATACCGAAGTTATCAATTTGCTTAATATTTTCTCTAACTCATTTAGTTTATTAAATACATAAGATATTTATCTTTTCATGAATCATAATATCAACTAATTTCATTAATTTACCTGAAAGTATTTATATTCCAAGATTCTATCATAATATTAGTTTAATGGACTAATTTTTTTACCCACATCAATTCATAATGTGAAAATCATTGCTTATTTGAATCTACACAGACATCAGTATAGCGACCCTTGCACTCTTTTAACTGTATTCAGGCCATACAACTCATCCAGGGGACGCCCTAGTATTTACACAATGATCAAAAGGATTTATTTCATAACATCAGTCAACTGCCATAATGTGATCAGATGCCACAAGGTGATAACATCAAAATAATCATCAACAGTCGTCGCACTTTCAGTCATTGTATAACCTTGAATGTAGTAAAGGTTGTGATGAAGAACTCTTTTCATAAAATATCAATGTTGCAGCAACCCTTGTATCCTCTTAACTGTATTCAGACCATACAACTCGTCGCTTCCAGGGGATACCCTAACATTTACACAATAATAAAAAAGATTTATTTCATAACATCAGTCAACTGCCACAATGTGATTAAATGGTGATAACATCAAAATAATCATCAACAGCTGTCACAGTTTCAATCATTGTATTAACCCGAATGTAGTGAAGGTTGTGATGACGAACTCTTTTCATAAAATATCAATGCTTCATGACATATCCTGAGATCCACCTTGTAGCCTTTAGTCTTTACAACCCTAACAATAAATTCTTCGAGATATATGGAATATGTCCAACATTAGTCAAATAACTTGTTCTAGATAAATTCTTTGGTTTTTACGACCCCAACTAACTATTAATTCTTCTGGTTATCCACAATATGTCTAACATCAGACAACTCCCACACAATACCATCATGTATCCTGATAAATCTGTGCCTACACCAACACTATGATAAACTTGATTATTTCCCATAGTCACTCATCGCCATCCAACTTGTTATAAGGTCAAAATCACTCTCTATTTGGACAAATGTGATATGTAGCACCTGTGTTAGGAATCCAACAAAAATTTTGATATATAAAGAAACGATACATCTGAATCATCATCATCACTCTCCACAGTAAGATTAGCTTTTGCCTTGGAAGGCGCTCTGGCTCTGGCGGGATCCTCACGGACAGAAAAACATTGCAGTTAGTTTGATAATAATGAGTGACATTAATTCTTTAGTTTGAACCAAGGAAGCAGTTAGATATGATGTAAAATGGATCTTGTTCTATCATTGATCAGAGATTTTTTTATGAAAAATGCGAATCAGAGTTTTAAGAAGGGGAAGGGGCCCTTGATCCGTAACAGATAGAGGAGGATTTATTTAATCACATAGTTTAGGCTCCTAGAATATGGTGATTTAATTGTATCGAAAGGCCCGCTGAATTAGGATTTCTCTATTGGACTGGGTCATTTCGGGGCAAATGGTTCATTTATCATAAAGAGGGTGACCTTCAAGAGATTGATTCAGACATAAAAAAAAGTCTAAAAGGTTAGAGTGAAAATAAAAAAATCAAATAAGATAAGAATGAGGCTGGTCCTTAGAACTTGAGTAAAGAGTAGCTTTTTGTAGGGTATTCTCGAATAAAGTTAAAAAAGAAGAAGAACCCCTTTTTTTATTTGGCGTAACTACTTGAGCCGGATGAGAGGAAATCTTCACGTCCGATTGTGAGGGGGGAATCCAATACTATAAGGACCTATCTCAATTTTTCTTTTGCTTGGTCCATAGGTAAAAAACCTATTCTTTTATGATTACGAGGTTCATTCGAATATGAAATCCAATCTTGGCAATAAATCAACCCACTCTTTTTTACTAAAGATTTTGAGACATTTCAAAACCGAGAAATCTTTACCGAGGCAGGTGCTATCAGAGAACAATTAGTCGAATCATATTTGCGAATTATTACAAATAATTCTTTGGTAGAGTGGAAGGAATTAAGAGATGATGAGTACGCAGGAAATGAATGGGAAGAGAATAAAAATCAAAGAAGAAACGTTTTTTTGGTTAGCCGCATAAAATTAGCTAAACATTTTCTTCAAACAAACGTACATCCATAATGGATGGTTTTGTGTCTATTAACAGTTCTTCCTCTTGAGTTGAAACCAATCATTCAGATAGATGGAGGTAAACTAATGAGTTCGGATATTAATGAACTCTATAGAAGAGTTATCTAAACACTCTTTCATTCAACATCAGATAATTTTTCTTCCAATGACCAATCTCTAAATTAAAAATAAATTAATTTTCCCTAACACTGCACCCACAAGATTTGTCCTTCTTTTGATAAGTATTGTCGCTGTCACTCTTCATTGACTAATTCTTCTTTTCAATTTTGTCATTTAGAGTGTATGTGCCTCATCCAAATCTTTCTTTGCAGACTTTTTATCCCTTCAAAGGAACTCATGGTTTACATCGTTGTAGTCATCTCGCCATAATTTACGACCTCCTCCCAATGAATGATGTCATCGTGATGTTTTCATAGTCACCCAAGAGCGAACTCAATAGAATAAGTATCTTATCTTCTTCTCTAACCTCCGATCCAAAATTGTTGTAAAATCATTCAAGGGCTCATCAGTAGTAACCCCACGTCTCATTTAAAACCTATAGAGTTGACACTTCAAATGGAAATAACTCTCCACGCTCTTCATGAGTATTTGTTCCCCAATGTTCTCCACCATTTTTTTGTAGAAGTCTCCAACATCACCCCATCTTTGATCTCTTGAGATAATTAATTTTGAATTAATCCACAAGCACTTCTTTCATGTTGAACCAATCTTTCTCTAATATCTCTCTAGGACATTCATTGCTATGAATAACTTCCTACAAATTCAAAGAGCACAACTCATCCATCACCTCACCACCATATGACAATGTTTCCTTTGCTGAAAAAATTTGTAACCTTGATCTTGACGAGATGCATAACCACATGATGAATCAATGTCTTTTGCACCGTTGTGGTGAATGATGGAGTACTCGACGACATGTTATTATTTATGGCTCCATTAGATCTAACATCTCTCCAAGACATTCATTGCTATGAATAACTTCCTACAGATTTAAAGTGCACAACACATCCATCACCTCACCACCATATGACAATGTTTCTTTTGCTGAAAAATTTTGTAACCTCGATCTTGACGAAATGCGTAACCACATGATGAATCAATGCCTTTTCAACCGTCGTGGTGGATGATGAAATACTCGACGAAATGCCATTATGTATGGCTCCATTAGATATTGTAGCATAACTCAGACAAATGCCTTTGTGTTGCATTCACGACATCGCCGGAATCGCATCCACTCGTCGCCAGAATCTTCAATTTGGCTTTAATACCAATTGTTGTGCAAAACAATATAAAGAGCAAATTCACATTAAAAATGAACAATGCAACATGGTGTGACTTACATGATTGGCACAAAGCCACCTACATCCAGTGGGAGAAGTTATTTTACTATCAATCGCTGTGGAGAAAAGAAAAAATTGTCGAATTAGTGTTAAAACTCAACACTCATAAACCTTCTATATTCTCTCACATAAATAAAAGAAAATTAAGGTATTCAAATTTGGAATATTTCAAACATAGGAAGGGTTATATATTTAGATCTCCTCATGTTAAGTTTTACAATAAAGAAAATACCATATAATTAAGTCTCTCAAAATTAGATTATCTAATATTAATCTTCCGAGCATACACAGTTCTTAATTTACAACCACTAGATTTCAATACTTCCATAACACTTGGGCCATAGTAGGTTTAGAGTGATAGGGGGAGTTGGATTTTCCATTATCCTTCTAAGGTGTGATATTTTAAGTAAATAAGCAATCCATCAAGTGATTTTTACTTAAATCCGTATAAATTGCTGCTACTTAGACTGAATTTCATACTTTACAAATTGCTTCTTCTTGCGTTTATATTTTCTGGAATACGTCTAACCAGTTTCTGTTTTTTTGCTGCAAAAGAATCTCATAAATTTAACTGAAATCTAGTTGTTGCTGGTTTCCAATTCTAGATTCCAGCATGTCCAAATTTCGCAAGAAGCAACTCCAAATCAAGTGCTGAAACACCTTCATTGAGCTCTTCATGTAAAAGGAATAAAACCAGGCAAATTAATGTATAGAAGTCCGAACAAACCGATGAGTTTTTTGTCCCTTAAGAGAATACTAGCTGGTCAAGTTTTTATTCGAAGGGTTTTGTTTCCAGAAAATGAACCTTTTTGAAAGCACCTGAAAGACTGTTAGTCACAAATCTAATAACTAGATATTTTTGAACTATAGAACAGATGCATTTACATGTACCATGATCAAACCAATGAGAATTTGATGAAAATGAAAAAATATATGTTGGAGTTTTATCATAGATTTTGATATTTGAGTCAGGATTTGAAAAAATTAATTAATGAGGATGATAGATTTGTAAAGAGCAATATTAATGGTGCTATGTATTTTTGTGGCAAGTTGTTAGGCACATTTTCTCCCCCTATTATTATTATTTTTTTTTTATTCAAGCTTTTTGTTCAAGTATACTTTGTTGGGAGTGAAAGGCACATCAATGTCTTTACCTTTCAACTTTTATCTGTCATAGTTTTTGGATCATACGCAACATGGCGTCACAGAATTTATTCACATTTGATAGCATTCGTTAGTAGTTTCTAGATACATTAATTCTCTTTGAATTATAAATATTTAATTTAAAATTGTGAGATAGAATGCATTTGCATTTCCCCTATTTCTTTCAAATTCAGCATAGCTATAAGGCCCATTTAGAATCATTCTTCTATTTGGGTCATTTTCCGCTCTATGTTTCTCACTTGCATAGAATCATAACATAATGAAAAACATTTTTGCTAAGATGATCATTGTTCATGAATATACTTTTATGACAGTCGGAAGTTGGACATATACGATTTCAAAGTCGTATCTCCTTGGTTAATAAGATACAAAAGGTTTATCGATCCCAGGGGGTACAAATCCATAATAGACATCTAGAAATTATTATACAAGTAACATCAAGAGTTTTGGTTTCCGAAGATGGAATGTCTAATGTTTTTTTACCTGGGGAATTTATTGGATTGTTGCGAGCAGAACGAGCATGGCACGTTTTGGCCGAATCACTCTGTTATCGGGCAATCTTATTGGGAATAACGAAGTCATCTTTGAAACTCAAAGTTTCATATCTGAAGCAAATTTTCAAGAAACTGCTCGAGTTTTAGCAAAAGCTGCTCTACGAGGTCGTATTGATTGGTTGAAGGCCTGAAAGAAAACATTGTTCGGGGGGGGTTATACCTGCTGGTACGGGATTCAATAAATTAGTATATCGTTCAAAGCAGGACAAAAACATTCATTTGAAAATCTAAAGGAATTAAAAAATCGTATATATTGCTTTTTAGGCTCAACTTTCCTGAAAAAAAGGATCATATTATACCTTAGAAAAACTATGTATTTCGTTTTATCATAGGCTTATTGTTTTAAGAATTAAAAAATGAAACAGAAAAGATAATTTTAATACAACAATATAATTATACATAAAAGATTTATAATATACTTTAGCCTATGTATTTGTTGAATTCAAATCTATACGGGAGACACCCAAGGAATAGAGCGCCTGAGATCGAAAGAGAGTGAAAGAAAGAGGAAACACAAATGCATAGATACAACACATATTGTACCCCCACGACGATGATATCATACTATTGACAAATATCGCCCCTGAATCCCATGGTTATGGTCGGCCGGCTATCAAGGCGGGTGATAGCGAGGTTGGTCCACTGTCTGGGTGGCTACTTGCTGAGGGTTTATGTTAGCCGCTCTAGAACTGGAGAAGCCATTGGCATGTTCTTGTTCTATCCAGGCTGAATGATGTCAGGTTCATCCTATTGGCTCTGGCATAGGGGTTCTTCGAGGTTGACCCACCCTTTAGTCATCTGAGTTGCAGTATCTTCTCAATATGCTGTGAGGCTGCCAATCGAATGTCATGATCTTGGTCTATTCTTGGTAGGTCCGGCGAGGCTGCGCCATCACTTTCACCATCCGTGCGATGTCTGTGTGATTCGTGCTGATATATTTTTAATATACGTATTAAAGTTTCTTGATTCTCTTGCTGATCGCGACAACAACACAAGGACGTGAATCTTAATTTTTAACCTAGTTTTTAGTATTCATGACTATTAAATGCACAATAATTAATTTACTTCTTGATTTCTATATCAAAAAGTCATTCATATATGTGGTGTTATCATTTGGGCATTCTTTCATTTTTAGGCTTCGTTTGGTGCAACTTATTTGTTGCGGTATGTTTTGAAAATACAAAAAGAGGCGTTTGGATCGTGCGTTCGGCTAGATTGTTAAGAAACACATTTTTGATTTTGTTGATAGACGGGGTCACGGGATCGACCTTGCAGCCGTGTTGGAAGGGTTATTTCCCCCCATGCCCCTTCTGCTCTCCATCTCCTCTCTGGCTCATCTCCCATGCCCCAGCAGGAAATCTGAAATTAAAGATGTCCATGAGTAGTAGAGGGAGATGAGATCGGCCGCCTCCGTGTAACTTGTTGCTTCTCCGATTACCTCTGCTTGGATGAGAAAGTATGAATCGCGCTCTTAAGCCAGCTTTCCTTGCTTCTCATGGTGCTTCTCTGCCATTTTTCAGAGATGTTTCCTTCTTCCATTGTTCTCCAGTGCTGGAAAGAAAAAATGAGATCCCCTTGGATTTATGTAAATCCTCTTGCCCCTTCTCTTTCTCTATCCACTCCATCTCTTTTTCTTCTTCTCCTTCTTATGTAAGTCCTTTTGCCCCTTTTGCTTAAAAATTATGACTGTAATTTTTATGTCGTAGACCAAGAAATTTTTTAGCCTAGAGTTATCTATCCACAAAGATGCAATATTTCTGCAAAAAGAAAAAGAAGGATGGAATCAAGAAGGACTTTGCTGCGGGATATCTCAAAATATGTTGAATACCTTTTTCAGGTAAACTCATTTTTGTGCATATGTTCTTAATATCAAAGTGTTGCAAATGTAATTATCAAACTTTTGGTGTTAAATATAAAATATCATAAGAATTTTGTGTTTGTAGGTAACTTTCCTCTCTTTTAAATATGTGCAAATTAAATCTTGTTAAATCTTTTTTCCTTCAATTATCTAGATTATATGGCCTACATATTTATGCATTTGTGTCTTGTTATCATGCTCCATATTTTATTTATTTTATGAATGGTAATCATGTTTGAAACCCAAATCTCTCTCAAAATTATAATCAACTTGAAATCTGTTCCATATATGATTTATGCATGTATTTATGTGTAATATTACAGACATACATGTAAAGTTGTATATATTCAGAAATGTATGACATGAAATTGTATATATATGTATATGCATCAATATTTGATATGTTTTATGATACATTTTTATAAATAAATTTAAATGCTTTTAAATGGATAATAATAATGATTAATTATTAGAATAATTATAAAATCAATAAAATTAAGTGAGATGCTGCAATTTTTTTGGTTCTAAACTATCAAATATATAGCTATGGTGTTCTCTCGTGACGAAGGGTGTCTTCCCTGTGAAAAAGCGTCCCGTACCGGGAAGTGACCCTCTGAATGATGATCAGACTAGCCAGAACAGTTCTAATCCCATTTTTTCCGATTCAGGAGAGGAGCTAGGCTGAAACTTGGCTTTGGATCTCTTACTTATAGATGTTCAGGCGGCAAATGAGCAAATGGTAATTCCTTGTTCCCCAACGATCTGTGCCCCATGCTTTGCTTCTCCACCTTTATCGATGGGGATAAACATCAAAGGAAAAACATTCTCCTTTACCACCTCCAAAGTGGACCAGATGATGGATCTGTCTTCTAGTGAGGGCTTCAAGACTTCACGTCCTACAGAGCGAGAGGCCTCCGGTATTCATCCAAACTTTTTGGTGTGAACTCTCCTGGTGTGTCATCCCTTGTTTTGGAGAGACAAGCTACGGCCCTATAAAAGTGATTTGCCTTTGACCCATATGTCACACTTCATGCAGCTATTAAAGGGGAAAGGTTGGTAGGAAACAATGGTGGTTGCTTGGTCGTTTACATTGACAAATTCAAGTACGAGTTGCGGCTACCGTTCTGTAGCACGATGAGGTCCATTCTCAATATTTACTATACGATCCTTACTCAAATCACCCTGTACTCTTTTTTTATCATGTTGAACTTTGTCAGTTACCTGTGGCAAATTGAGATCCCTTGATCGATTGAGTTGTTTTTTTTTTATTTCATGGCCAATCGGAATGAACGGAGATGTTACCTGATCACAACCACATTTATACAAAAATGATTGGACTGAAAGACCTCTCCCTTTATCAGTTCATCGATAAGGATATCATCCATAGGGTCTTTTGGCCTGGTACTTCTAGAGACATGACCAAGAGTCTCTGGGGAGTGATGAACTTGTGCCCGCCTAAGGAAAACTATGGGAAGAAAAGTAATCTATGTTTAGCATTTCCTCTCATCTTTTATTTCCCCACCCCTTCCTTTTTTTAATTATTGTTTTGAACTTGTTGGAAATTACCACAGGCACCTCTGTTGCACTCAGAAGACTCCATCCAAAAATTCAGGGTCTCAAAAGTTGTTTGCCGTGAGGTTTTCCCAACCCACTCAATTAAGAAAGAGTACTAAGGGGAGATGGGTGCTGCATACATCCACCCATAAGAGAGGGATGTTGCTCATCGCGTGTAGCCTCCACGAGCCATTCCCATTTCTAGGGCAATCACATTTCCAAGGAGGAATCTCCAAGGAAAGTTAAGTAGGGCCTAGGAGGGAAATGGCTCGAAGAGGAGAAACTAGCGCCCTTTCCTCCTTTGTCTGAAACTTAGGGTTTAGGGATTGTATACGAGGCGGATTCTTTGGTTGGAAGGAAAGTAATGTCTTCGTGAGTTTGGGGGGCATTTGAGACTGGTTCACGGATCTTCCTTCCAACGAGGCAATCGACCTTTCTGGTTACTTGACCAAGGTTATGCGTCTCGATAACTGATCCCCGTTCCTAATGCTTATGCACAGTATAACAATAGTTCTGATGATATTTTTCACTTATATTTCCTTATTTTGCAACAAAACCAAAAACTTGATCCTAAAGAAAAAATAAGAATTTAATTTTTTAATTTATAAGACTTTTGATTAAGACCAGAATATCGAACCCAAAGGGAAGATTATGCATTATGCACTTTTTAGAAAGTTTTTCTATTTTTAAGAAGATAATTACTTAAACTAAAAATGATTGTAGGAATTTAAAATTAAAATATTTTTGGTATTTTTGATATTTTAAAGAAACAGTAAAAAGATAACTGAATTTAAAATTTAAATATTTTTGGTATTTCTGATATTTTAATGAACAGTAACAACTTAAAAAAGATAACTAAATTTTTTTGTAGAAGAAAAGTATTTAATATGAAAATATCTTTCTTCTAATCATGAATCAGTAATAAGTATAGGAATTTGGTTGTGGAATTATGCATATTGTGTTGTGCCAAATAAGAGCAATAATATTCTTTACCCTTACTAGAGATGCTATAAAGAAGGTTGTGCCAAATAGGAGCAATAATATTATTTACCCTTACTAGAGATGCTATAAAGAACATTGTTAGTTTAAAGTTTGAATAGTTCTGAAGACCGGCTAGGCAGGGAAGATACTAGCTCTCATTCTAGAGTTCCCTTAANGTAAAAAGATAACTAAAGTTATTGTAGAAGAAAAATACTTAATATGAAAATTTCTTTTTTCTTATCATGAATCAGTAATAAGTATATAAATTTTATTGTGAAAGTATGCAAATTGTGTTGTGCTAAATAGGAGCAATAATATTCTTTACCCTTACTAGAGATGCTATAAAGAATATTGCTTATTTAAAGTTTGAATAGTTCTGAAGACTGGTTAGGCATGGAAGATACTAGCTCTCACTCTAGAGTTCACTCGATTCCCTCCACCTGGAAGCTAACATTCTCGTATCAAAACCTAAAACAATAAACCAAGTTGGGGGGCTTTAACCTGTCACTTTAAAGTCCTCTTACTCTACACCTATCAATGAATATTTCCGTATTTATTTGCACTCAATTATATGAACTACATTTTAATTCATACAATCTCATGTGATTCTTTCCAATTGTTGATTGAGACAATACCAGCCTGGTTCTTACATGTTCTCACAACAAATTTTAACATCTGCATTGGTCAAAGCAAGAAAAAAATGAAGTGCATGGATTTAAATCATCACAACTTCTTCTAATATTAAAGATCAATACTCTCCACAACTTCCATCCAAAACTTAATTACTTAACATTTTAAGAAGAAAAATGAAGAAAACTACTCAGAATCCATGGAGAAAACAAAACCAAACTTTAGTTTAAAAGAAGAAATCATTGTCAAACCAACAACAAGGCTCGATTAAAACTAAAAGTAGTCAAAAACAAAAAGATAAAAATTTATCTCAAGTCCTTCACCAAACTCTTGAAGTTCCTTTGAATCTCTTCTCTTTTACAATCACTCAAAACAAAATAACAAAAAAGATAAAGTAAAGAAAAAGTGGTTCCTTAAAATAACTTCGAACTAACTCCCCATAGAAGAACTTTCAAAAGTTGTCAATATGTTCAGGACTCCAACTTTTTCGGACCTTTTCAGGACACTTTTCTAAGTCATCTCTTCTTTCTTTTATAGTTTTCCAAGTGGTGTCTTGAGATCTCTTCAAAATGTGTCTTGATTCGATGTATTTGCCTAAGAGACGCATCCTTTCTTGATAATTTTTGTCCATGGTGGTTACAACCACCTATTAAGTCAATGGGTGCCTCAAAAACCTCTTCGAAATTTGTGAAAATCGATTTTACTTCGTCTAGTAATTGCCACTGGCGCTTAAGCTCGGGGTCTTGATGCTTAGGCGTGGCCTTCTCTGTTTAACCGATGCTTAAGTGTCGGATCTGGCATTTAGGCGCCAAAACTTTTGTACACAAATTCACCTTTTTGCTCCAAATTGATCATTTTTTTACTCCTTTAACCATTTTTTTTCATTTTTACTTGTATCTACAAGAAAAACACAAAAATACCTTCCATTAAAGCGCAATATCTCAAAAATAGTTATAAAAATGTGTCTAAAACACTATTTTAGGAGTATCAAAATCTCTCAAACTTAAAATATTACTTGTCCTCAAGTGACACTTCAATCTTTAAAAATAAAAAATGTATGATATATACATGAGTTTCTTTAGGAGTTACTAAAATTTAGATTTAGAAATATAGTAGTCCAATTTAGAAAAAAATTAGTAAATGAGACCAACATAAAGTTTGAAAATTTTTAATGTTAAGAACTATGAAAATATGAGTTCCTATCTAATTCAGAAATATTGTAAGTACTCTAAATTTAGATTAGTTTTTTTATTTTCTCAACTTAAAAATTTTTATTAAAAATAATTTTACTTACTATATTATATTTATAAGCTTAAGATTTTAACAAGTCTTATACTTTAAAAAGATTAAATGTAGAACCAATTTTTGATTAGACATTAATCCTCAAGCTTCTCCTACCTTACATTTCTTTTCTTTTTCTTTTCTTTTTCTTTTTCTTTTTCATGCAAGGATTAGTATATCTTGATAGGCTTTTAATGATTTTGAATTCCACTTCTCATTTCCTAAAGTAAAGTCTTCATATAAAACTTTTATTTATAAATATAATAATAGTTTTGAAAATCATTTTAATAAAAGAAATTTAAGTATTAAAAATAAAAGTCTAAATCATCTAAATTTTTCAAAAATACAATTTTTTTCACTAAAGATAGCCATTTATATTATATGAGTTTCTTTAGGAGTTTCTAAAATTTAGATTTAGAAATATAGTAGTCCAATTTAGAAAAAATAATTAGTAAATGAGACCGACTTAGAGTTTGAAAATTTTTAACGTTAAGAACTATTAAAAAATATGAGTTTCTATCTAATTCAGAAATATTGTAATTATTCTAAATTTAGATTAGTTCTTTTATTTTCTCTACTTAAAAAATTGTATTAAAAATAATTTTACTTAATATATTATATTTATAAGCTTAAGATTTTAACAAGTCTTATACTTTAAAAAGATTAAATGCATAACTAATTTTTGATCAGACACTAATCCTCAAGCTTCTCTTCCCTCGAGGATTACTATATCTTGATAGGCTTTTAATGATTTTGAATTCCACTTCTCCTTTCCTAAAGTAAAGTCTTGATATAAAACTTTTACTTATAAATATAATAATAGTTTTGAAATTCATTTTAATAAAAGAAATTTAAGTATTAAAAATAAAAGTCAAAATTATCTAAAATTTTCAAAAATACAATTTTTTTTACTAAAGATAGTCACTTATATTAATCATTTTATGTACTAAAAATTTTTAACTTAAAGTTTTTCTAAATTACTTAAAATTTTAGCTAAATTTTCTTACTCATTTCTAAAATCAAGTTTTACTTCCCTAATATAACTTCATGTACATAATCAATTTTTCTTTTAAAATCAAATTCATTTGTAGTACATTTGAGAACAAATAAAATTCCAGTTTTGAAAATATTTTTCATCCTCTCAAACTTAAATTTTTAACAGATTAAACAATTTAGCATTAGATATATATAAACATGAATGAAAATTTAAAAATAACATGCTAACAAGAATTTTAAATCCTAATGATATAAGTATAACTAAAAATAGGAGTAAAATTAATTTTTTTTAATTAAATTTTCTATGTTTTCATCTTACTTTAACATGTAGAGATTCAAATAGACTTTTAAACAGTGGGTATAAACATAAAAGCAAACATATACACTACTGACATCGCAATCTTAACATAAAGACAAACTTGCAAACATGATAAAAGAAAAATAAAAGGTAACAATTTTTGAATTTCAAGTTTAAGATCTAAGCTTGCAAGATTTTCTACTTTATAACAGATATGAAATTAAATTAAGTTCTAAATTAACTAAATCACAGTACTAAACACAAAATAACAGTTAATACTCTAAAATTTAAAAATAAAATATTAACTACCACAAACGTCATAATAATAACAAAATATAAAAGTCCAAAACACAACATAGTCCAAAACAACACATAGATGCAAATGTAACAAGCTTAGACCACATAGTTCATATCATATTACAATCATAAAATGAATCTCTCAGCTCTACTCTTCATCCTCAGAATCACCGCTGTATCATTTTTTTGCAGGCTCATAATTAGGATATCAAGGATATGGAGGAAATTGCACTCCTGATTCATCTCTAATCAGGCTCTCCAAAGATGAGTGAAATTTCTCTTCATAATCACCTTTTCTTCTATTATAACCATTAGTATGATCTGCAAAACACTCTAAATTTTGTACCTTATCAGCAACTAAATTGACATTATCCATCATCTTCTGCAATAACTCATACCGAGTCTCAGTAGAATCACCTCTAGATGTAGAAGCACATGCAGTAGATGGTCTAGATGAAGATGTAGTAGAGGTAGATGCAGCAGACGTCTCTAATCCATAGCTCCTGGAAAATCCTCCTCTCCAACCAAAAATTGAATGTTCAGAATAAGTCTTCACATTGACTTTCGTGATGGGCTTTAGAGGTAACAAAACTACCTCCCAACTATCATACTTTACTCCAGCCTGCTCGCATAAAGAAAATATCAAGGAAGCAAATCCCATACCTGCAGTAGTAGTAGCTGTAGCAGAACTGATGATAGTGTGATAGATCAAAACCCCTATGTTGATGGGCTTTCCCTCTTGAATACAATAATTCAATGTCGCTCTCTCTCTGGTCACTTCACTGAGATGATTGGTAGGAAGCAGACGAGAAGAAATGAAATAGTGTCAGGCCTTTGAAAGTGCACATAACTTTGAAGTTGGGAAATTTACTCTCCTCTCAATAGTAATCTTCCAAAGTCCTCTCCCGATAGTCAAGTATGAAATAATTTCTTCTAACTTCATTTCCGTAAGACTATAAACACAAAGTCTCCGGTGGTAAATGGTAAAACAAGTTGATTACCTCTGGAGTAAAAGGTACTAACTTCCCTCGAACCATAACGAGATCGTCCTCAGCCTCTGGGAGATTTGCATAAAACTCCCTTACAACAGAAATTACAGCGACATCAGAGAAACAATAGAATTGTTCCCACTGTCGGCGGACTATCAGGTCTTTCACTTCTCCACCTGGACTCTTAAAACATCGCTCTTGAATCAATTTTCATGACTGTAGAGCGTCACTATATCGATCCTGAGCTTTTGAACTAACAAATTTTCTCGAATCAAGTGGGCTCTTTCCTTTGCTCCTTTTCATTCTTGGTGCCCTTCTACAAATTTGATAAACTCCAAAAATAACTTTAAAAATCAAGTTTAGATCACTAAACTAAACTTCCAAAAGCACTAACTAAACTTCCCATGCAATTTTCATAGACTTTTCTTCATTTTTCACAATGAATAGTAAATTTTTGAAATCTTCCAAACGTGCAAAAATATATGGTGAAAATCCAAAATTTTTGCATAGAAGTAAAGCTCTTACCTCAAGGAACTTGGATCTAGCAAATCTCACTCGATTCCATCAATAAATCTCCAAATTTCACTTGCCCTAGCCCTCAAAATCGTGAACTCAAGTTGGGGAAGACGATAGGAGGTGTTAAAAATGGCTTTTTCGGACCTAAAATTCACTTTTAACCATTCACGGACCGGTTTTCGTGAACCAGTGCTTAAGCGCAGGTAAGTGGCGCTTAGGCGCCTGCCTCTTGGGTTGGCTCGCGCTTAAGCGCGAGATGTGGCGCTTAGGTGCTAGTGCACAATTTTTGAAAATTTTAATTGTAAGTAAAATGCATTATTAGCCTAAGTAACAACCCCTAATTGGTCTCATAACACTTAAATGACTATTTTTGCTTCCTATAAATCCCTTCTCTCTCAAAATTCTCCATAATAATTAATTCAATTTGAGGCTAAAAATAACATAAATTTTAACAAAAACAAACTTATATTAATTCATAAACAAGTAGAAACACATTTAACACTTAGTTCTTTCTCTAAATAATCTTGGATGAGAAAATTTTTCTAAGTACAAAACACTTAACACACATTTACAATTAAACACATAAGTGACACAAACACTAAATACAAGACAAACACTAACACACTTAATAATTTGACTCCAAACACACAATTCCTAACACTTAACTTAATACCACTCTTCATTAGAAGGAACGAAATTCTTTCTCTCAGTAGTCTCTCCAGGAATATAGAGTTGATAAAACGGACGGTGGTGACGAGCTCTAATACTATCATCTTCGATCCACTTTTGCTTAAGGAACATCGCCTTATCCGCTTCCTTTACATAACTGGTATGGTTGAATTGCTTCTTAAGTTGCCACCCAATATGTTCTAGATGAGCATACAACTCAAGTATCTTAGTCTCTAATAAGGATATAATATTCTCCATCTGGTTGATCTTCTCCGATATCCCTTCAATACTAACGGCTAAGAAACCGTTATACATCTTCTATGCACTTTGACTAATGAATTTCTTCCTCTTAGCTTCTTCCTTCTTCTTCAAATCCATCTCCCATGAAGTCATTTTCTCTTAATTTCTCTCTTTCTTAGACTTAGGGATAAAAATAATCCGGGATGAAATTCCTTCGCAAACCCCTTCTATTTATAGGCCTAATTCCCCCTCATAACTTCTAGGCATGACTAGAAACTGACAGTTATACCTTCTAGAAATCAAAATTTGCACAAGTAATTAAATTGCCGCGCTTAAGCACCGGATCTGACGCTTAAGCGCCAATGCACATTTTTGCACCAGTCAACTTAACGTCCAAATTCTTATTCTAACATGTCTAGGTCACTAAATAAAGTCTAAAAATCATTACTAGCACATAATAAACTAAAAAAATACTACCCCAAATTTCTTAATCAGACTCAAAACAATAATCAAAGCAAAAACACACTAATAACTATTGGTTGCCTCCCACAAAGCGCTTGGTTTTACGTCGTCAGCCTGAAGTAACTAGTGTTTATTCTAGTTGACCCAACATCATTCCATCATTATATTTCTGTTGATCCTCTATATAATAAGGTTTCAGTTTATGTCCATTCACTTTAAAATTTTTCTCATAATTAGGATCTTTAATATCCACAGCTCCATAAGGATAAACTTTTATCACAACAAATGAGCCAATCCACCTGGACTTAAGTTTGCCTGGAAATAATGTTAACCTTGCAATATAGCAAAACTTGTTGCCCTGGCTGAAAATTTTTAGTAAGAATCTTTCGATCATGCCACATTTTCATCTTTTCCTTATAAATCTTAACACTCTCATAAGATTCATTCTTTATCTCTTCAAGCTCATTTAATTGTAACAATCTTTTCTCACCAGCATCTTTTAAACTATAATTGAACTCCTTAATAGCCCAATATACTTTATGCTCAAGTTTAACTGGTAAGTGATAAGCTTTCCCAAATATTAGCCTATATGGGGACATTCCTATAGGAGTTCCGCAGTCCTGTAAGCCCACAAAGCATAGTCAAGTTTGACTGACCAATCCATTTTTGTTGGCTCACAGATTTTTTCATAATTCTTTTAATTTTCCGATTGGATAATTCAGTTAAACCACTTGTCTGAGGATGATAAACAGTAGCAATCCTATGATTTATATGATATTTCTTTAATAACTTCTCCATAATGACATTTCTGAAATGACTTCCCCCATCAGTAATGATAACTCTCGGCATCCCAAATCTGCAAAATATGTTCGTTTTCAAAAATTTTGCAACACTTTGAGCATCACATCGAGGTAAAGCAACAGCTCTTATCCATTTGGATACATAGTTCACTGCTAACAGAATATATAAATTTTTGAAAGATAGTATAAATGGTCCAATGAAATCTAATCTCCAAACATCAAATATTTCAACTTCTAGCATATCATTGAGGGGCATCTCATTTCTTCTAGAAATATTGCCTACTCTTTGACATCTATCACAAGTTTTGATATAAGCATTAACATCTTTAAAAATTGTAGGCCAATAAAATCCAGATTGTAGAATTTTGTATGTTGTTTTATCAATACCAAAATGTCCCTCAAAATCAAAATTATGATATTTTTGGATAATTTCATAAGTTTCTTCTAATGGTACACATCTTCACAAAATCAGAATTATTACATTTTTGGATAATTTCATAAGTTTCTTCTAATGGTACACATCTTCGAATAATCAGATCCTTCCCTTATTTTATATAAAATGGGTCATCCCAAAAATAAGTGCTTAGCTTCAGAAATAAATTTCCTCATTTATTGGTATGTCATTCCATTGGGTTTAAGATCACTAACAATATAGTTCACAATGTCTCTTCAGAAATAAATTTCCTCATTTGTTGGTATGTCATTCCATAGGGTTTAAGATCACCAATAATATAGTTCACAATGTCGGCATATCACGGAACACACCACTCATTTACAGCGAACAAATTTTCATCTGGAAAATGTTCATTAATTTTTTTTTCAAAATAGAATGGTTTTTCTAATTCAAGCCTGGACAAATGATCAGCAATTTGATTTTCAGTTCCCTTCCGATCTACTATTTCAAAATCAAATTCTTGTAAAAGAAGAATCCATCTTATAAGTCTCGGTTTAATATCCTTCTTTTTCATTAAGTACTTAATAGCAGAATGATCTGTATGCACTATACAATGAGTTTTAATCAAATATGATATAAATTTATCAAAGGCATATACTATTGCTAATAACTTTTTTTTCAGTTGTTGTATAATTAATTTGAGTTTCATTAAGAGTTTTACTAGTATAGTAAATAATTTAAAAATTTTATCATATCTTTGTCCTAAAACAACTGCAATAGCATAATCACTTGCATTACTCATAAGTTGAAAATGTTTTTCCCAATTTGGTGAAACTATAATTGGCGCAGTGATTAATTTTTCTTTTAATAATTTAAAAGCTTTTAGGCTTTCCTCATCAAAATTGAAAATTGCATCTTTCTCTAGTAAATGGCATAAGGACTTAGCAATCTTAGAAAAGTCCTTAATATATCGCTGTAGAATCCAACATATCCTAAAAAACTATTAATTTTCCTTACATTTGTTGAATAAGGTAAATTAGCGATCACTTGAATTTTAGCAGGATCTACTTCCATACAATTTTTTGATATTTAATGACCTAATACAATTCCTCCTCGTACCATAAATTGACATTTTTCCCAGTTAAGGACCAAATTAGTTTCTTCACAGCGTTTAATAATTTTAGATAAATGTTCTAAATATGAGTCAAATAAAGTTCCAAACACTGAAAAGTCATCCATAAAGACTTCAATACCTTTTTCAATTAAATCACAAAAAATTGTCANGAAGATGATGACTCATACCACTTCACCGCTGATAAAGTTCAAAATCTAGAACATTTTGCTGAGCATACAAATATGTATAATAGGAGAAAGAGTAACTTNCTAAGATATCTTATAGCATCCATTCTATAACATTCATCATCTTTACCTTTTGCAGGGTATTTTATTGATTTTGATATGTTAAAAGTAACAGTTTGATCATTGACGAGCATTTTTAATTCCCCTTTCTGCGCATCTATCATTGCTCTTCCTATGACTAGAAAAGGTCTCCCTAAAATGATAGGTATCTCTTTATCTTCCTCCATATCTATCACAATGAAATAAACAGGAAAGACAAATTGATCCACTTTCACTAAGACATCTTCTATAACTCCTTTAGGATTGGTTATTGAATGATATGCTAAGTACAGAGTTATAGTAGTAGGGGTTATTTCTCCTAATCCCAATATTTTAAATATTGACAATGACATAAGGTTAATGCTTGCACCTAAATCACATAAAGCTTTCCCATAAAATATGTCTCTTATTGCACATGGAATTCTAAAGCTACCAGGACCTTTATGCTTTTCAGAAAGTTTCTTTTGAATTATAGTGTTGCACTCCTCACTAAGTGCAACTATCTCATTATCTTTAAACTTCTTTTTTTTTGCTGAGAATATCCTTCATAAACTTTACATAGCTTGCCATTTGTTTTAAGGCTTCAGCAAATGGAATATTGATTGTAAGCTTCTTAAATATTTCTAGAAATTTTGAAAATTGCTTATCCAACTTCTTGTTGACAAATTCTCTGAGGAAATGGAGGTGGTGGTTTTTCTAAATCAATTTTTAGTGGAGAAATAGGTCGTTTCTGAGGAAATGGAGGTGGTGGTTGTTTTAAATCAATTTTTGGCAGAGAAATAAGTCTTTTAAAATCTTTTGGAGCGTCATCTTTTGATTCTTCAATTTCTTCTCTCTCTACTTCAATCTCTTTTTGAATCCTACCTTCCAACTCTCTTCCGCTTCCAAGTTATACAACTTTAACTTGCTCTTTATTCTAGTCTTTTGGATTTGATTCAGTATTACTAGGAAGTGTTCCTTGGGATCTANCATCGTGTCCAAAGTTTCAAAACTTTCTTGAACATAACTTGAATCTTCTTTAAAAATGTTTATGCATTGATCTAATTCCTCTTCTTGCTCGTGTTCTAAATCTTTTTCTTCAAATTTTTCTTCATAAGTAGTCTTGAAATGTTATTCGCTCATATATCTTAGAACATCCATTCTATAACATTCATCATATTTACCTTTTACAGGGTATTTCATTGATTTTGAAATGTTAAACGTAACAGTTTGATCATTGACGTGCATTGTTAATTCCCCTTTCTGATCATTGACGTGCATTGTTATCCTTCATAAACGTTACATAGCTTGAAATTTGTTCTAAGGCTTCAACAAATGAAATATTGATTGTAAGTTTCTTAAATATTTCCATAAATTCTCAAAATTGCATATCCAACTTCTGTTTTTGAAGTCTTTGAGGAAATAGACTTGTTGGTTTTTGTAAATTAATTTTCAGCGGAGAAATAGGTTTATCAGAATCTTTTGGAGCATCCTCTTTTGATTCTTCAATTTTCTTCTCACTCTACTTCAATCTCTTTCTGAACCCTACCTTCCAACTCTCTTCCGCTTCTAAGTTGTACGACTTTAACTTGCTCTTTATTTGGTTATTTAGATTTGATTCAATATTATTAGGAAGTGTTCATTGGGATATATTACTTAATGAACTTGCGATTTTCCCAAGTTGATTATCAATATTTTTAATTGTAGCTCCTTGACTTTGTAACTGATTACCCATTTGTAACACCACTTCTTCTATAGAAAACTTCTTATCCTTAAATTGTGTATTATTATTGATTCATGGAGGATAAGTAGATCTATAATTATTATTTCCTTGGTTGTTCCAGTTTCCCAATGGGTTTACTTGGTTGTTNATGTCCAAAAATTCAAAACTTTCTTGAACATAACTTGAATCTTCCTTCGAAAGGTTTACACATTGATCTAATTCCTCTTCTTGCTTGTGTTCCAAATCTTTTTGTTCAGATTTTTCTTCATAGGTAGTTTTGAAATGACATTCGTTCAGATATCTTATAACATTCATTCTATAATATTCATTATCTTTACCTTTTGCAGGGTATTTCATTGATTTTAAAATGTTAAAAGTAATAGTTTGATCATTGACGTGCATTGTTAATTCCTCTTTCTGCACATCTATCATTATTTTTCCATATCTAGTATAATGAAATCAATAGTAAATATAAATTGATCCACTTTCACTAGGACATCTTCTATAACTTCTTTAGGATATGTTATTGAACGATCTGCTAACTGCAGAGTTACAGTAGTAGGAGCTATTTCTCCTAATCCCAATATTTTAAATATTGATAATGACATAAGGTTAATGTTTGCACCTAAATCACATAAAGCTTTCCCATAAAATATATCTCCTAACATAACATGGAATTGTAAAGCAAATGGAATATTGATTGTAAGCTTCTTAAATATTTTCAAAAATTGTGAAAATTGCTTATCCAACTTCTGTTGTTGATGTCTCTGAGGAAATTGAGGTGGTGGTTTTTCTAAATCAATTTTCGGCAGAGAAATAGGTCTTTCAGAATCTTTTGGAGCGTCCTCTTTTGATTCTTCAATTTCTTCTCTCTCTACTTCAATCCCTTTTCGAGCCCTATCTTCAAACTCTCTCCCGCTTCTAAGTTGTACGAAACTTATTCTTTATTATGGTCTTTTGGATTTGATTCAGTATTATCAAGAAGTGTTCCTTGTGATCTATTACTTAATGAACTTGCGATTTGCCCAAGTTGATTCTCAATATTTTTAATTGTAGCTCTTTGACTTTGTAACTAATTACCCATTTGTAACACCACTTCTTCTATAGACAACTTCTTATCCTTAATTGTGTATTATTGTTGAAACCTGAAGGATAAGTAGATCTATAATTATTATTCCCTTGGTTGTTTCAGTTTCCCAATGAGTTTACTTGGTTGTTCCCTCATTGTTGATTATTACCGCCCGAATCGTTATTCCAGTTAAAGTTGGGATGGTTCTTCCAACCTGGGTTATAATATTTAGAATATGGGTTATTTTGCTTATTATTTATGACGTTGAAAGTTTCTAATGATGCTTGAGAATCTACCATTTGGCCTAATAAATTCTCCTTAATCATGGAAATTGGTTGAGAAAAATTCATTCCAAATTGGTCTAACTTCCTTGAAATTTCAGCAACTTGATTTGCTAACATAGTAAATGCATCATTTTCATGAATGTTGGTTACTTTTTTTGGATTTACCCTCTCAGAAGGCCACTAAAAATTATTGGTAGTCATCTCTTCAATTAAAGCATAAGCATCATGAAATGGTTTTGACATCAATGAACCACCAACTGCGGCATCGATAATAGATCTAAGAGAACCAATTAATCCATTATAAAAGGTTTGAATTATTAATCGTATAGCATGGTGTGGACACTTTCTTAAGAGTTCTTTTAATCTTTCCCATGCTTCATAAATAGGTTTAACATGGTGTGGACACTTTCTTAAGAGTTCTTTAAATCGTTCTTATGCTTCATAAATAGATTCCCCTTCAAACTGATTAAAAGATATAATATCATTTCTAAGCTTTGCAGTTTTTTATGGTGGAAAATATTTAGCAAGGAATTTTTGTGCTAAATTCATTTCTAAGATTTGCAGTTTTTTATGGTGGAAAATATTTAGCAAGGAATTTTTGTGTTAAATCACCCTCAAGTCTGATAGCTTTTGATGGTGGAAAATATTTAGCAAGAAATTTTTGTGCTAAATCACCCCAAGTTCTGATAGGTTGGTGGAAAATATTTAGCAAGGAATTTTTGTGCTAAATCACCCCAAGTTCTGATAGATCTAGATGCTAATGAATTCAACCACATCATAGTTTTATCCCACAATGAGAAAGGAAATAACCTAAGACTTATGACATTATTTGAAACACCATCGTATTTAAATGTAGCACACAATTCTAAAAAAATTGGCAAGATGTAAATTTGGATCTTCAGTTGTTGATCCCCCAAACTAATTATTTGATACCATTTAGATAATAGTAAGTTTAAGCTCAAATGAATTAGCCACTATAATAGGTTTTTGAATACTACAATGAAGTTCATCTACAGTAGGGTTGACATAATCTTTTAAAGGTCTAAACTCTTGATGAATTTTCAGCATTTTGATTATTTTGGTTTGCCATTTCTATAATTTTTTTTGAAGTTTTCAAGATTTTTAATTTTTTTGGGTTTTCTGATTTTTCTAATAGTTTTTTCTAATTCAGAATCGTAGGGCACTAGTCCTTCAGAATATGAACTACGCATGCACTAACATAAAATAAAATAAAATAAAACATATAAAATAAGATACAATATTTAAAGTTTAAATAAAACTTTCTAAAAATAGAAATTTACTTAGTTTTCGTCCCCCGGCGACGACGCCAAAAACTTGATCTCCAATCCTAATGCTTATGCACAGTATAACAATAGTTCTGATGATATTTTTCACTTATATTTCCTTATTTTGCAACAAAATCAAAAACTTGATCCTGTAGAAAGATAAGAATTTAATTTTTTAATTTATATATATTTATATTGGGATACTGCGGAAGTATATGTATCGTTACCAAGTAATATAAGACTTTTTGATTAAGACCTAAATATCAAACCCACAGGGAAGATTATGCAATATGCACTTTTTAGAAAATTTTTTTATTTAAAAAAGATAATTAATTAAACTAAAAACAATTTTTGTAGGAATTTAAAACTTAAATATTTTTGGTATTTTTGATATTTTAACGAAATAGTAACAATCTAAAAAGATAACTAAAGTTTTTGTAGAAGAAAAGTACTTAATATGAAAATGTCTTTCTTCTTATCATGAATCAGTAATAAGTATAGGAATTCTATTGTGGAAGTATGCAAATTATGGTGTGCCAAATATAAGCAATAATATTCTTTACCCTAACTAGAGATGCTATAAAGAACATTGGCTAATTTAAAATTTGAATAGTTCTGAAGACCAATTAGGCAGGGAAGATACTAGCTCTCACTCTAGAGTTCCCTCGATTCCCTCCACCTGGGGGCTAAGCAGGGAAGATACTAGCTCTCACTCTAGAGTTCCCTTGATTCCCTCCACCTGGGGGCTAACAGGCTAGATAGGGAAGATACTAGCTCTCACTCTAGAGTTCCCTCGATTCCCTCCACCTGAGGGCTAACATCCGGTGAAGATACTAGCTCTCACTCTAGAGTTCCCTCGATTCCCTCCACCTGGGGGCTAACATCTCATATCAGACCCCCAAACGAATAAACCAAGTTGGAGGCTTTAACTTGTCACTTTAAGGTCCTCTAACTTTACACCCATCAAAGAATATTTCCTTATTTATTTGCACTTAATCTTATGAACTACATTCTCATTCATATAACCTCATCTGATTCTTTCCAATTGTTGACTGAGACAATACCAGCCCGGTTCTTACATGTTTTCACAACAAATTTTAACATTAATTGTTGACTAAGACAATACCAGCCCGGTTCTTACATGTTCTCACAACAAATTTTAACATTTAGGATTGGCCAAAAAATACCAGCCCGGTTCTTACATGTTCTCACAACAAATTTTAACATCTGGATTGGCCAAATCACCATCCCGGTTCTTACATGTTCTCACAATAAATTTTAACATCTGGATTGGCCAAATCAAGAAGTCATCCCAGTTCTTACATGTTCTCACAACAAATTTTAACATCTGGATTGGCCAAATCAGTTGTTGACTGAGACAATACCAGTCTGGTTCTTACATGTTCTCACAACAAATTTTAACATCTGGATTGGCCAAATCAAGAAGTAAAACAATACCAGCCCGGTTCTTACATGTTCTCACAACAAATTTTAACATCTGGAATGACCAAATCAAGAAGCAAATGAAGTGCATGGATTTAAATCATCACAACTTCTTCCAACATTGTCAAACCAAGAAGTAAATGAAGTGCATGGATTTAAATCATCACAACTTCTTCGAACATTAAAGATCAATACTCTCCACAACTTCCACAATTATTGATTGAGACAATACCAGCCCGGTTCTTACATGTTCTCACAACAAATTTTAACATCTGGATTGGCCCCGAAAGACAATACCAGCCCGGTTCTTACATGTTCTCACAACAAATTTTAACATTTAGGATTGGCCAAAAAATACCAGCCCGGTTCTTACATGTTCTCACAACAAATTTTAACATCTGGATTGGCCAAATCAGTTGTTGACTGAGACAATACCAGTCTGGTTCTTACATGTTCTCACAACAAATTTTAACATCTGGATTGGCCAAATCAAGAAGTAAAACAATACCAGCCCGGTTCTTACATGTTCTCACAACAAATTTTAACATCTGGAATGACCAAATCAAGAAGCAAATGAAGTGCATGGATTTAAATCATCACAACTTCTTCCAACATTCCATCCCGGTTCTTACATGTTCTCACAATAAATTTTAACATCTGGATTGGCCAAATCAAGAAGTCATCCCAGTTCTTACATGTTCTCACAACAAATTTTAACATCTGGATTGGCCAAATCAATAAAGTGCATGGATTTAATCATATCACAACTTCTTCCAACATTAAAGATCAATACTCTCCACAATTTCCATCCAAAACTTAATTACACATCATTTTAAGAAGAAAGATAAAGAAAACTACTTAGAATCTATGAAGAAAACAAAACCACACGTTAGTTTAAATGAAGAAATCATTGTCAAACAACAACAAGTCTCAATTAAAACCAAAAGTTATCTAAAACAAAAAGATAAAAACTTATCTCAAGTCCTCCACCAAACTCTTGAAGTTCCTTTGAATCTCTTCTCTTTTACAATCACTCAAAACATAATAATAAAAAGGATAAAGTAAATAAAAAATGGTTCCTAAAAATCTCTCTCAACTAACTCCCCAGAGAAGAACTTTCAAAACTTGTCAATATTTTCAGGACTCCAATTTATTCGGACGTTTTCAGGACTCTTTTCTAAGCCCTCCATTCTTTCTTTTATAGTTTTCCAAGAGGTGCCTTGGGATCTTTTCAAAATGTGTCTTGATTCAATGTATTTTCCCAAGAGATGCACCCTTTCATGATAATTTTTGTCCATGGTGGTTACAATCACCTATTAAGCCAATGGGTGCCTCAAACCTCTTCGAAATTCTTGAAAATCAATTTTACTTTGTCTAGTAATTGCCACTTGCGTTTAAGCACATGGTCTCGACACTTAGGCGCAGCCTTCTCTGTTTAACCGACACTTAAGTGCCGGATCTGGCGCTTAGGCGTTCACCTTTTTGCTCCAAATTTGATACTTTTTCACTCCTTTAAGCATTTTTTCCATTTTTACTTGTATCTGCAAGAAAAACACAAAAACCTTTTTCACTCCTTTAAGCATTTTTTTCATTTTTACTTGTATCTGCAAGAAAAACACAAAAATATATCTTCCATTAAAGCGCATATCTCAAAAATAGGTTATGAAAATGTGTCTAAAAATATTATATATTTTAGGTGTATCAATAACCTGAATTGAATCATTAAAAACATGTCTTGTCCTGAGTTGTGTGAAATTTTGGACAGAGGTGACACCTTGACTCTCTATGTATCTCTGCCTGGCCAAGGTTGTGGTACATGAAGAGAAGAAAAGGAAGGCCGCCAGCCAGATGAGGGCTAAGTCTTTAAAGGCAAAAGGAATGCCGATCTGGAGCTCTCACGCCTCTGAAAAAATCTAAAAAATTCGACCAATGTGTTAGAGTATAAAGTTTGGGAACTCTTGCAAACCATTTCCATTTTGACTGCTATGAACCAAGAATTGGAGGCTAAGGTATTGAGGATGATTCCGAGAGATGAACTCGTTATGGTTCTTTCAGATCAAATCAAAGTTGATCTTTCTTTCACCGCCATGCATTTCATGATGGTCAATCTGGTGGACCCAAAGTGGGGTGACATGGATGTTGACCTCACTTTTGGTTGAGGTCTAGTCTCTTTCTTAGAAGCCTAGGATCTAGCCATAAGACTTTCCTGTCGACTATTCCTAGAAGAGTAGCAAAAGAACCCTCACCATTAGAAATTCTAAAACTCTTTTTTGCTAATCTTGAAGTTCCACATGTTGGTTCTAACCTCTAGCACTTATTAGTTAGAGCCAATATGGGGGAGCTCAAGAAGATTCCCCATAGGACAGTTTTGCCTTAGAGTTAGCACTGCGTGGTGTGGTCTTGGTTAGTCTTGCACACATAAACTTGATACCCCTCACCTTCACTCACTACCTAAACCCTTAACCAAACATGCTTAACTTGATCCCTTACTCTTTTGGAAACTCATGTGGATGATCCTCTAAACCCTTAGCCTTAGGCTAGAGTTTGACTAAGACAAACACATGTAAGACCCACTGTGGGACGCTCCCTTGGTTTCATGGCTCAAAGAAGGGTAATTTTATGATTAGCATCCTCAATTGATCTCATCACACCCAAATACCCAACTTAGTCTTTTGTCCCCAAAATTTCTCAAAATCACCAAATTACCCTTGAAATTGTAAATTTTCAAAAATTACCCAAATTACCCAATTTTGTCCAAAAATCATCTCAAACCATTTTAAACCACTTAAATTGCCTAAAACATTCCAAAATATCCAAAATTGCAAAAATTAACAAAATGCCTATAGTGGTTCAAAAGTTTCCAAAACCTCCAAAATCATTTCAAACACTTCCAAAACCAATCTTGACCACTCATGAAGTCTAATTTGACCAATTTGACTGATTTTGCCCTTTAAAGCCCAAAATGCACAAATCACCCCTAATTTCCACCAAATTGATTCCAAACCTCCCCAATTTCAATTCCAAATCCAAATTCATCATGTTTGATACCAATCAAAACCAAATTGAAGCTCAATTGAATCCAATTTCAAACTCAAATTTCAAGCCCAATTCAAAAACCCCCAATTTGGCCATATCTCCAAAATTCATCAAATTGAATTTCATGATCAATCCAATGTTCCCAATTTCAAATCATAAACAAATTTCATCATGCCCAAGCTTATTTGAATCAAATTCCAACCCAATTGAACCTAATTTCAAGCCTAAATTCTAAATCTAGACCAAATGCCCCAAATTGGCCCAAATTTAGAATCCCATTAAATTGAACATCCCAATCAATTTAAATCCACCATATTCCTTTTTCAAACTCCCCATGAAAATTATCCAAGCCCATTTGATGAATCACTTGACCCAAATCCTAACTCAAACCTAACCTAGAACCAAATTCAAACCAAAACCCCAATTTTGAAACCAAACTTTGAAATTGGCTAAACCACTTGAAATTGACTAAATGATGGTTACCACAACCAACATTTGTGCCCTATGAACCAAGCTAGACCCACATAGCCTAACCTACATGAGCCATGGACTAAGGGTCCCTTGAATTAAGGGATCTCTTCTCATATTTAGCTAAACTAAGTAAATACTTGTCACCATTCATCAAGCCACCAAATTAATCACAATTAAGACTCCCCTTGTCTCCCCTAACCACCTTAGCCGCCAGCTCTACCATGACCGGCCAGCTAGTCTTTGGAAAGCTTCAAACCAAGAGCCTCCAGATACACCAAAATAATATATTGTTTTAAGTATCTATTTTATGCTTATTTTTTATGATATTGCACTTAAAAAAAATGGTATTTTTGTGTTTTTATTGCAGGTATATCATTTTTAGGCATTTAGAGCAAAAATGGAAAAAAAAACAAAATTTAAAGGAACAAGAGCCAATTTTGGATTCTGGCGCATCATGCACCAATCGCACATGATGCGCCAAAATCCAGAGAGCTGGCGCATGATGCACCAGATCAGCACATGATGCGCCAAAGACTACTTTTTTAAATTAAAGTGATTCAAAACAAATTTTGCACGAATTTTTAAATGGACACTTGTTCTGCACACATCTTTGAGTAATTCAATGCATCTAGACACTTTTAAAGGTTCTTTTATGAAGTGATAATACTCTTGGATCAAATATCACATCTTTTGAATTCAAAAGAGTTGACTTTTGAAGAAATTTTTGGAGGAAATTTTGAATTTTCTTTAAAATAAGGTAGCCCAAAATAAAAGAAGAAGACTTGAAGAGGCAAAAATGGGACGAAAAAGAAAAAGCTTTTCAGGTGTGGCGTGAGAGTTAGACAAAGAGAAGAGGAGATTTTCTTCTAAGTTTGTAAGTGGAGAGGGAAGGTAAGAGATTTCTTCTTCATTACATTTCTAAGAAAGAATGATTGTAAGGAGATAAAGACTTGAAGAGAACTTCTAGAGATTTGCTTCGGAAGGATTATGAGATAAGTTATATTTTTATTTCTTGTATTTTGTAAACTTATTTTTTTTTCATGAAATTCATGTTTTATCGTATCATTCTCGTGAATTATTAGTAGATTCTTCATTCTTCTCCCTACTTTGAAGATATGATTTTGTGAAGAATAGATTTTATTTTTTACAGTTTTAAATGATAATGATTTGTGATGATTTGAACTTCGATCTTCATTTACTTTTCAATCTAGCCAATTGAAATGTTAAAACTTGTTAAGAGACATGTTCTTAAATGAGATATAATTTCTACAACATAGGGAGAATCACATTTGATTTCATGGGAGAGTATGTCATCCATGGGATTGGGTGCAAATAAATTGGAAAGTATACTTTTGTTGGATGCAGAATTGGAGATTTTAAAGTGATAGATTAAAACCCCCAATTTGGTTCGGTTGATTGGAAACTAATGCGAGATTGTTAGCCCTCAAAGGAGGGAGTAGTGAGAGTTATGGAGTGGCAGCCAGTATTCTCCCAGCCTAACCATGAAATTAGGGAACAAACTCTGTATTAGTCAATTTTCTTTATAACACTCAGAAGAGAGTAAAGAATAATAATGCTCTTATTTGACACCAAACAGTTTATATATATATATATATATATATATATATATATATATATATATATATATATATATATATATATATATATATATATATATATATATATATATATATATATATATATATATATATATATA
>JXCR01124933.1:155559-177339 GCA_002079205.1 Phalaenopsis hybrid cultivar
CGGTTCTCCAATAGGTGCATCCAAAAACTCTTCAAAAAGCGTTCAAATTTATCCAATATTCTAGAAATAGGGCTTGCACCGACACTGGCGCCAGAGACCATTTAATTAAATCCATCTTCTCTATCAAATGGCACCGTCGCCGTCCAGTATGGCGCCGTCGGCGCTGACCAGTTTTTTAAATTCTCTATTTTGACTCTAAATTTCATCATTTTTTCTTCTTTTTTGCTCCAAATCCTAAAAATCAATAACCTGTAATAAAACACAAAAAATATCTTCCATTAAAATGCAATATCACCAAAAATGAGTATTAAATATCGGTCTAAAAATGCATATATTTTGGGTGTATCAGTTTTAAACTTCACATTTCCCTCGTATCTTTTGGGTTTGGTTTGTTATTTTGCAAATAGAGCCAAGTCTTTATGTCTCTTAACCCTCATTTAATTTAATTGGACCATTTTAAACGTTATAACCACAGACGAGCAATAAACTCAAAAAAATCATTTTAAAATAAAAAAAATGTAAATACTCAAAAATGAAACAAAAAAACATGAAAATAAGAAAAAATTACCTAGTTCACAGGACAAGTGTGTTAACTTGAGTACTTATGTTAAGACTGCAACGCACAGGATGTCTCTGACTTCCAGAAATTCTTCAAATTATAGGGATAATTTCTTCATCGAAGTTGATCTTTCCTTTTGCCTCAGGAGTGGAGTTCGTTGTGAACAAGGATGAGCTACTCGATCTGGCAGTCATTAAAATTGGAGATTGGTTTGACAATGTTGGAGCCAAGTTCAGGGATGTGGTCTTCACAGTGATAAACCCTGAAATGAACAAGTCCATTGATCCCATTATAGAGTGCAACCTGAAGTTTGTTAAGGAATTCCCTAGTTTGAAGGGGAAGTTGGTTGAAGAGAAATCTGATGTTTCTGTAAAGTCTGTCACTATAAGTGTTAAGACTGCTCCTAGGACTGTTTCTCATCCTATTGTCGGATTCACCGTCGTTGTACCAGTTACTCTACCAACAAAAGGGAAAGGAATTTCTACACAATGAAGATTTAATATAGATCCAGGCCAAGCAACCTTAAGAAATCTACCAACATCTGCAACATTACAACTAGCACCCACTATAGTACAACCAGCAATATCCACAGCAGTACGATCCACAACATAGCCAACAGTATAACCGACAGTACAATCAATAGTCATTCCAGCAAAAGCCATGTCAAAAAGATGAAAAATTGGGCCCGACTATTATTAAGCGATTCAACTAAGTCTATTGTTTCAGAAAGAGGCAGTAGCACAGATTTTCTTAGATTTGGTCAGGATGCCTAAATTTAGATTACTTGAGCCAAAAAGGCCAGAGGAAGCCGACCAGAAAGATAAACCAAATTATTGGCCATATCATAGACAGCTTGGGCATACCATAGAGGGTGTTTTAGCTTCAAAGAGTTGCTCGAGAAGAACTTTAGAAATGAAAATATAACGATTTTGAAAGAATATTTGGTAGAACCTGAAAGAGGTTCCATCAATATGATTTCAGCTAGTCTAATTATTCCAACTGACTTCTACACAGCTACACCGACACTGAACAAAAGAAATGATGTCCATCAGAAACCTCCAACTGACCTTAAAGTTATCAAAGGAGAGTTAATCGAGGCTAAGTTGGAGAGATTCCAAGCCAATATTACACGATTGTCTGGAGAACAAAGAAAAGATATTGATGATGAAAATTATGTTGTGTCAGATTACATGGGTGAAAGGTTAGCAGAAATCATTGTGGTTGAGACGGGAGCCATATCACGCTCATGTAATGCTCCCTTACACACCAAGGAGAACGTCATGGATGAATTTCACAGGGTCATTCAACAACATGATGAACGGATCAACCACCTTGAAAACAAAATTGAAGAAATGATGATCGTTATGGCCATTATTCAAGGGCAGCCACAGTCACCGCCAATGGAACCTTCATAAATAAACCAGCCAGAAACCACTCATATTGCAGATGAAAGAAAAAATTTTGCCTCCAATGAACAACCTAAGAAGGGTTCAGTTCAGGGTCCAATACATGAAAATGACATTAAACAAATAGTCGAGCAACAGGTGAAAGAAGCCTTGGATCAATCAAAAGGAGGGACATAAACTCTAAAGGGTAGGCCCTACCCAAAGGAGATTGATGTCATCCAATAACCCAAGGGTTTCGTACCACCTTTGTTCAGAATATTTGATGGCACTAGAAACACTCGTCAGCATGTTGCACACTTTTGAGCTAGTTGTTGCAATGCGGAGGGTAACGAAGCACTTTTGTTCTGCCAGTTTGTAAGTAGCCTCACCGGAGTTACCTTTTTTGGTATGCAGAGTTACCAAATGGTTCAATAAAGTCATTCAAAAAAATGGAATACCTTTTTTGTCAGTGTGTTTGTCGGAGTTCAGCACCACATCGCTGTTGGTGATATTTTGGTAAAAAGGCAAAAGCTGGATGAAACCATGGTGGAGTACATCCAACAGTGGCAAAATCTCAGCATGAGATGTGAGCCACAGTTGCAAGAGTAGCAAACAATTAAGATTCATTTAAAAAGCATCCACTATTGAGTGGGTTTCTTACTTAAAGGTTTTATCATTAGAACGTTTAAGAAGTTTCTTAGCAAAGCCAAGAATCTCCAAGGAGAAGCTAAGCAAAATTTGGTTTTCTAAAAAAGGTTGAGGACCTAGAACCCATGGAGATATTTGAGAAGAAATATGGAACAGTTACTGTGGTTGGCAGGAGAAAGTGACAATTGTAAATATAGGCCAAATAATGTCAACAGACATTCCAACATCCTCATCAGAATGCTCAGCAATCATTTCAGCAGAGACCTTACCCAACTGATGAAAGATACGTTCCAAACATGATCGATCTATCAAACGGGATATACTCTTTTAAAGATGAAGTAGCGAGAAAAATGTTTTGCAATCTAATTAAGAACCTTGAATTCAGGTTACTCAAACCAAGAAGGTCGAATGAAGTCAATAAGAAAGGGTATTGCACATATGACAGGCTCATTGGACATACCATATAGGACTGCTTCAGTCTTAAAACCTGGCTTGAGGAGAACTTCAGGAGTGTGGACAAAACGATCCTGAAGGGATATTTGAAAAGAACCTGAAAGAGGTTCTATCAATATGACTTCGGTCGATCTGTTCATTCCAACTAACTCCTTCGCAACTAACAACCGATGAGATGCCTGTTAACTACTATTGTACTACTATTGTTGTTAAAAGGGGATATTAGCAGGATCAATATTAGTCTTTCCCATCCCTCCCACCACAATAAGGAAAAGAAAGAAACTGTTGTTGTTCAGAATTGTTAAGTGTTTTTTTTTGTTACCTACATTCAGTGGATAACTTCACATAAAATGAAAAGGAAAGTTTTGGGAAAAGATAAACCAACTGACTCAGATGCTTAAACCCCAATAGAACGACTGTTAAGAAATAAGTGATCCATGATGAAATTCTAATATTTTGATAAACTATGATTTCAAGGAGAAATAAAACTAATGCCCTAGTAACCGAGTCCTTTCTTTTAGGGAATTCAAATTGGGTCCTAAGTAAACTTCATAATAAAATAGTGTGCTTAAAATATGAGTAATTGACTCAAGATATTTCGTGCCTTTTAATCTCTTGCCAAGTGATTGAGTACTAGCTTTGAATGAGTTATAATATCTCGGAATTCATATTAAGGATTATTTGGGAATTATTAATTTGGGGAGTTTGGACATTCAAAATCTTTAAAATATGCTCTACCATATATAGCAACTCCCAAAAAACAAAAGGAGCAAAAAAAAAAATAAAAATAAATTCCCCTAGAAAGAAACTTGAGGTGGGCATAAAATAAAAAAATTGTATCTAAATTTAGACATTCAAAATCTTTAAAATGTGCTTCACCAAATATAGTAATTCTCAGTAGAAAATAATGAAAAGAAAATTTGTGAAAGAATTGATTCAAAAAAAAAAAAAGAGAAGAGAAATGAAATGCTCCCTGGGAAGAAGCTTGAGGTGGACGTATAATCAAAAATTGGTGTTTGAATCCTCCCCTAATAATAAAACTTAAAAGATCTCTTAAGAAAATTTTTCAGATATCATATTCAAGAAAATGTTAAGCAACCTTGTGTCTTTTGGTAGGCTTTTAATTGGCGCAGAAGTATCTTTGGAAAATAAAAAATATTTTAATCACATGGTCAAAATCTTGAAATTTAATTAAACCCAGAAAGAGAGAACTAAAGTGAAGCGCTATGTTATTAGCAATTAATTGAAATTCTAACCCGAAGTCACATCTTCCACACCCAGAAAATTTAAACTCCAAAGTCAATTCAAGAGCGTCTGAGCGACTTTTCAATGACAACTTGGACAATACTTACAAATCAGCAATAAAGAAACAAAGGTTGCTATAAACGAATCTATGAAAGTTGCAGCCTCTTCAGCTATGGTGTCCTTAAAAATAACGTATCTTTATAGGTACTTGAAAGAATATAATTTTGATTGCACCTTAAAGATTGGGTTATTCTCTAACATGTGCCTTCAGTCAGTAGACGATAACTCTAGAAGTATTATGCGTCATAATGTTTCAAATACAAAGCCTTGTTCTACGAAGCACTGATCTCGCCCTTTCCTGAAATTGAGTCTAAATTCTTATAAAATGAAAAAAATAATACAATAAAAAATACTCATAAAATAACAAAATAAAAAACAAAATAAATCACCAAAATGAAATCAATAATCATGTTGAAATGAAACAAGATAACTCGAGAAGTACTGTGCATCATAATGTTTCAAAAAAAAGCTTTGTCCTACGAAGCACCGATGTCGCCCTTGTCTGGAACAGAGTCTAAATTCTAACAAAAAGAAAAAAAAACAATACAACAAAAGAATACTCATAAAATAATAAAATAAAAAACAAAATAAATCACCAAGATGAAATCAATAGTCATGCTGAAATGAAACAAGCAAAACATGAAAACAAAAGTTTGAAGTCTAAACTTCAATTCCATAAATCTTCACGAGTTCCACAAATTTCCCATAGATTCAAAAATCTATATTTTAGAGGAAGAGGATTCATACATTCGGTTTCACATTGCTTTAGGATCTCCTTTCTATTGGAATGGTTCACGCTATATTTTAGAGGAAGAGGATTCATACATCCGATTTGCATTACTTTGGGGTCTTCTTCCTATTGCAATGGTTCACACTACATTTTAGAGGAAGAGGATTCATACATCCATTCTGTATTGCTTTAGGATCTCATTCCTATTGCAATGGTTCACACTATATTTTAGAGGAAGAGGATTCATACATCCGATTTTTCATTACTTTGGGGTCTTCTTCCTATTGCAATGGTTCACACTATATTTTAGAGGAAGACGATTCATACATCTGGTTCCGCATTTCTCTAGGATATCCTTCCTATTGCAATGATTTACACTTTGTTTTAGAAGAAGAGGATTCATACATTTGATTTCACATTACTTTAGGATCTCATTCCTATTGCAATGGTTCACATTATATTTTAGAGGAAGAGAATTAATACATCTGATTCTACATTGCTTTAGGATCTCTTTCCTATTGCAATGGTTCACACTATATTTTAGAGGAAGAGGATTTCAACATCCGATACCACATTGCTTTAGAAGTCCTTCCTATTGTAATGGTTCAAATCAAAGTTTAGAGGCTGAGGATCACATCTGATATTGCATTGCTTTAGGATTCCTTCCTATGGCAATGGTTCAAATTAAATTTAAGAGTTTGAGGATCACAACATTGGGTACCGCATTGCTTTAGGATTCCTTCCTATTGCAATGGTTAAAATAAAATTTTAGAGTTTGAGGATCACGACATCTAATACCACATTGCTTTAGGAGCCCTTCTTGTTGTAATGGCTCAAATCAAAGTTTAGAGGTTGAGGATCACAACATTAAATACTGCATTGCTTTTGGATTCCTTCATATCGCAATAGTTCAAATTAAATTTTAGAGGTTGATGATCACATCATCTGATAATGCATTGCTTTAGGATTCTTTTCTATCACAATTGTTCAAATTAAATTTTAAAGGTTGAGGATCACAACATCCGATACCACATTGCTTTAGGATTCCTTTTTATGGCAATGGTTCAAATTAAATTTTAGAGGTTGAGGATCACAACATCCGATACCGCATCGCTTTAGGATTCCTTCCTATCACAATGGTTCAAATTAAATTTTAGAGGTTGAGGATCACAGCATCTGATACCGCATTGCTTTAGAAGTCCTTTATATTGTAATGGTTCAAATTAAATTTTAGAGATTGAGGATCACATTAGCCGATACCGCATTTCTTGTAAGGGTTCAAATTAAAGTTTAGAGTTTGAGGATCACAACATCTGATACTGCATTACTTTAGGATTCCTTCCTATCACAGATGTTCAAACCAAAGTTTAGAGGTTGAGGAGTAATTCCTTTAATTGAATCAAGGCTTCTAATTCCGCATCACTTTAGGATTTCTTCCAATCGCAATGGCTAAAGTCAAATCCAAAAACTCTCAGGACGTGTGTAAGCCCTTAAATGGTACGAGGCTTCTAATTCCTTTTCTATAAGCTCCCACAACTCTTTTTACAATTTTCCATCTTCACAAAATTCCAGAGTCGGTGCATGGTCATCTGATTCCTCAAAGTTCCATAAATTTCTACATGTCTTTCCGTGAAATCCAAATCTAGATTGAAATCAAATTGAAATTCAACAAAAATCAAATTGAAATTAAAATATTAAACATCAATTCAAATCTCCGTCGAGACCATCAGTTTTCTTGATGATTGTCTCCGTGAATCTGCAGATTAACCCTTCTTGTGGGTTCACAAGCATGAAATCACTTTGCCAATTTTGAAACCCACTTTTAAGATTGGCAGTTCAAAGGTACACTCACTGAACCTCGGTGAGAGTCCCTATCTATTCCCCAGCGGAAACCTTCTTCACTCTCTCTCTCTGGTCTGCTCTAAGCATGTTGACTAAGGTAGTTGTGTCCTCTATCAACGCTAATACGTGCGGTGTGCTCGCCCGACACACCACACCTATTGGGAGTCCATTTTTTGACCCCACTTTTTGTTGAGGTCTAGTCTTTCTTCCTTAGAAGCCTAGGAACTAGCCATAGGACTTTGATGTTGACTATCACTAGAGGACTAGTGATGAAACCCTTCTACATTAGAATTTCTACGTACTTCTTTACTTTTCTTGAAGTTCCACATGTCACTTCTAACCTCTAGTACTTAGTAGGTGGAGCTAACATGGGGGAGCTCAAGAAGAGTCCCCATAGAACTGTCTGCCTTTAAGGCTAGCTTTGGGTGGTCTTGGTCAGTTTTCCACACACACACTTGAACCAAACATGCTTAGCATGCTTCCCCTCTCTCTTAGAAACTCATGTAGATGGTCCCCCAAACCCTTAGCCCTAGGCTAAGGTTTGGCTAAGACCAACACATAGAGGATCCAAAATAGGGATTCCCTTGGCTCATGGCACCAAAAGAGTAATTTTATCATTAGCATCTTTAATTAATCTCATTCTACCAAAATACCCAATTTTGGCTCTTTGCCCTTTGAAACCTAAATTTCCAAAATCCTCAAATTTTTTTCCAAAAAGCATCCCAAACCATTTCAAACCGCTCAAAGTGGCCAAAAAACTCCAAAAAATATGCAATTCTAAAAATACCCCTGACTTCAACAAATCATCACAAACACTCCCAAAAACAATCTTGACCAAATAGTTGGTCCTAATTTGACCAAATTGACCAATTTTGACTAAAATTCCAATTTTACCCCTAAATGCATGAAGTTTTCAAATCACCCCCAATTTCAACCAAATTGATTTCAAATTTCTCCAATTTTAGATATAAACTCAAGATCATCATGTCTAAGACAATTTGAACCAATTTGACGTCCAATTGAACCAATTTCCGAACCCAAAATCAACTTTAAGCAAAAAGCTACAATTTGACCATACCTCCAAATTCCACCCAATTGAGCTCACAAACCTATCCAATTCCCCCAATTTTAAATGCTAAACTCTCCATGACATTCCTCTAGACCACTTTGAACCCTCAATTGGTTTAGATTCAAACCCAAATCAAGCCTAAACTCAACCCAAATTAAAATCCCCAATTTTGACCCAAAATCCAAAATTCTCCAAATTCAACCTCATAGCCCCATAATTTTCAACCCAATTGGTACCCAAACACTTCATGACAATCATCTACACCAAATTGACCATTCAATTGAGGCTAATCCAAGCTCTAGAAAAAGCCAAACTTAAGTCCAAGCCCACTCATACATTTTTAGCCCAAACCCTAAATCCACTTGGAGCCACATGGTTTGACCCACCTTGAACCGCCTCAATAGCCACTTGTACCCTAAGAACCACCTTAAATGCTCTTAGCCCACCCTAGAGGTGCCATAGACCATGGCTCCAATGATTTGAGGGATTCCATCCTATTTTTGTTCAAATGACATAAGCTTGCTCTCATGTGATTAAACCTCCATTCTTATCATAGTTAAACCTCCCCTTTAGTTCTTTGAGCCATCTAGCCACCTCCCATGGCCTGGTCGGTCGGCCTAGTGACCGGAAAACCAAAAACTAAGACCCTCCCCCAACCTTTGGACCCAAAATTAAACCTCTCCATTGCGTCACCTCTCTATTGGTGAATTGTGTCGTGTAGCCCTTCAACTCAACAACTCTTTCCACCCTCTAGATTTTCCTGTTGGCCACTATGGCCATGGCTACTTAAGTTCCTCCCCTCATGGCCAATAGAAGAGATGACCCAATTCGTTGGGGAGACTCTGCCAAAATCTCACCAGAGCTTCTCCAAACCTCCCTGAGTCCATCCCACCGTCCTTAGCCATCCAGAACCATTGTCCTCTTGGAATTTTGAGTTCAAAATCTGGTACATTTTTTGTCACTTTATTAAACTTTGCCAAACCTCAAATTGAACCATCCTTAAGCTTCTTTAGGCCAAATACGAAAGTTTCTCATCAAAACCTCTCTGTCCCGAGCCCTCTAACCTTCCTCTAAACCAAAACCGCATCACGCTTTGATCAAACTCATACATAGTACTTACACTAGCTTAAACCAACACTTCAACACTTCTTCAGGCCAAATACAAAAGTTTCTCATCAAAACCTCTCTGTCCCGAGCCCTCTAACCTTCCTCTAAACCAAAACTGCATCACTCTTTGATCAAACTCATACCTAGTCCTTACGCTAGCTTAAACCAACACTTCAAGGATGTTGATTGGACCATAGAAAAGCTTTCACAAACACCCAATCGAGGCCACAGCTCTTTGGAAAAGGTATATTTTAATAACCCTAAAAATACTTTCAATTTCATCATTTGTGAAGAGAATGTTTATTTCATATGTATGTGACTGTATAGATAGGTTCTCCATGTCTAGATAAAGCTATAAGAACAAACCCCATGTGATTTGATTGAGAATCGAGGGAGATCTTAGGGTATTGGTGTGGATGGTCTCAGTTTATAACACTTGGGGACGATGAATGGATGACATCCATTTGCCCATGTATTGATCCAAAGGCAGAGGAGAAGTCAGATGGGAGATCTTTTTGTGAACAACGGGATGCATGGCGGGCTGAGGTGTAAAGTGCAACGAATCAAAATGCGTCGCGTGTGCCTGTGCAGCTTCCTAGGATGAGCTGGCCTCCATGTGGATAAGTAGATAAATAGGGTATTTTTATTTAAATTAATTAAAAAATTTTAAAAATTCATAACTTGGTGTAGAAAACTCATAAAAATAAAATAAAAATACCCTCTTGCTCAGTGAACATGGAAAAATATTGTGAAAGAAAAATAAAAATTACTTGACTTGTTTCTGATTATTAATTATTTAAAAAATCTCTGAACTATTTTAATTTTAATTGAGTTAAGAGTGGTCAACATGGCTTGAAACTTTAGGGGTTGATTTCTCATGATAATGAGTATGTCTCCTAATTTTTTTAAGGTAAGATGACACCTCTAGCTCTGTAACCCTAATTTTCAAGTCTATTGGCCCATTTTTTATTAAATTAATTATAAAAATTAAAATATTAATCTGAAAAATATGAAGTTTATTTTGGTAGGTTCACTGTGGTCAGAGGTCTCTAGGAAAAAAATAAAATGTATTTAAATGATTATGCATAACTTTCCAGCTAATTATGTGTCTAAAATTTATAAAAAATGAAGTAAATATAATATAATCCAAAAATTATAAAAAGTGATTCAACACTGTATATAATGATGATTTTAACTTATTATAAAAATTTGAAACCCATTTGAATTGATTTGATCACTAAAGTCAATTTTTCAAGTAAAATGAGAATTATGTATTAGAATAATTATAATAAGTAAACTATAATTAGGAAAATTATGAAAAGTGATTTTCTCAGTTTCTTGCAATCATGGGCGCCTAGGAAAAAAAATTATTTTAAAATAAATAAGTAATTTTTTAGCTACTTTTTAAATTCAAAATGATTAAAAATAATTAAAGTTTGTAAAAATAGAAAAATGCAGCACATTGTTTCTAATTGGTCCTTGATCACTCGTGACCCTTTAAAATATTTTTTTCTAATATTTCTATTTTAGTTATGTATTTTTAAATGCTAAAAATGTATTTTCCTTAATTTTCCATCAAAATCATTATAATAAATAAAATAAATTCATAAAAATGAAAATTTTATTTCCTTGAGTTCTCTACACTTAGAGAGATTGAATAAAAATATAAAAATTAATTTTTGAATTTAAATTTTATTTTCTATTTAATCAATCAAAAAAATCAAAAAATAATTATAATAATTAAAATATGATTTGAAAAATCATGAAATTTTGTCCAAATGGTCCACTAACCTAAGTGAATTTCTAATAATTTTCCCATGAACAGAAAATTTACTTTGATTGGTTAAATAAATTAATATTGAAAATCCTATTTTTGAGCTAAAAAAATTATATAAATTATCTTCTCAAGCAATTAACATGTGGACTGCATCATTCTAAAAAAATATCTTTTGCATGATAAAAATAAATTTTATATGCATGAAAATTAAATTTAAATGAAAGTTTATGAAGGTTCATGGTTAATCACTTGGATTGAGGTTATGACTGTATTTCGTAGATTATCGGGTTTGTAGCTCTTTTACTTAAAGTTGGGAAGCACACAGTTCAGCTCTGAGCCCTCACCATTACCCATATCTTATGCCCAGTCCCGATCTTCTATATGTGACTACGGGTTTTCTTTTCACTTAGGTTTTGCTACAACTAAGTTTCCGACTTTTCCATACCAGATGCTTCCATTTACTTTCCTGCAATTATTTAAATTTCCTGCAAATATATTCTATTTTATGATGCTAACCATGCTGTGGTAGCAGAGGCCCAGGTACGGTTTTTGCAATGCAATTTTATTTATTTACTTTACAACAATTTTTACTTACATTTATTTATCTTGCCTGCAAAACTTTTCAAAACTGAAAATTACAAAACCTATTTTCAAAAATTAAACAACATTTTTTGAAATAACCAAAACAACAATTTCATAACACGTCCTCTTAAATTTATGAGAGTCCCTCATATGAGGTATCCCACAGTTGCTAGCGAGATCTCCCCAGTTTAAATGAGTTTGATAACTCATTCAGACTAATTAAATTCAATAGAAAATAGTAGTATTGAAACGAGGGAACCGTGGGAACCTAACTGGTGTTGCTCTAATAAACTTTAACCCCCCCCTTCCCCATAATGCTTGAACAAAACCAAAACTTGTCACTTAAACAAACTTATCATTTAAACCTTTTGAACCTTATACTTTAGGACTGCTACTTCGATGAAGGGCTTAGAAATAAATTCAAGGGTAGCATTCTACAACAACAAGTGGATCTACAAGAGTAAATCTTTCCTTAGAATTAAATAACAAGCCATGAGATTTTGAAGTCGTTTGCCTAGTGCAACTTAAATCCTCACCCCATCTTTAGGCCTTTGCACATTCAAGTTGTGTAATTTAAGCCCTAACTCATTTTAGGATTTCATGGTTATCGTTCGTCACGACATAAACTCTCCTATCTTCCAGGCTATTTATATGATTGTGTTACACAAATATAAGCTCTAATTAATAAAATTGGCAGGATGAAACATATAATAATATCTCTTTGAAAATGAAAACAAACTATAGGATAGTTTGTGAAGTCAGTGAGGTTCTTTTCAGGGTCTGTGAAAACTCCTAGTTTTCTTCCTTTGGATTCCATAACAATATTCCAAATTTTAGTATTTCCAGTTTGACACTCCTTGGTCTTATCTTTGAAAGTCCTACCCTTTGAAATCCTTGAAGACAATATTTTCTAATCTAAATTGAGAGTTCTCTTAAATGACTTCGGTAATTTAAGATGTAATTAACTATAGAGATTTTCCCTTATAAGAAACTTTAGAACTTAGCTTAATATAAACTCTATCTAATTTTCATATTAGATAGGGGAACTTGTCCATCAACAAAAGGTTTGCAGACTAAAACGGTTGTCTAAAATCTTTAGTATATTTAATCGAGCCTCACAGACAAGTGGTATGTCTATTCCTCGGGATAGGTGATTTGCACCTAGTGTGTACTGTTTTTCTGTGTGTTTTATGTCAATTTAAATCTCCGATAATAATGTCAAAAAACTTTACCCGTCCCGAAATTACGCAGTAATTTTAAAATGTTATAAAATTTAAAAAATATTTAAGACGGTAGTGGTTCTAAGCAAGTGCATGTATCACTTCAAGTAATATAAGTCTTTCTTTAAAAACCCCAGCATCGATCCCATAGAGAAGCAAGGTAAGAAATCTCTTACGCTAATTCAAGTCTACTGCTATCAATCCTTAGTTTGAAAGGCCAATTTAAGTGTTTATCCTAACAAGTACTCCTAAAGGTAAGTCTTAAGTTTAAAACAACAAACAACTACTCTGTCGATCACCAGAATGGATATCCCGATGTTTGGTTTAATTTAATTTATATATATATATTTTTGGGAAAAAATAGTATTTTAAATTTTGAAAATATAAGACCAAATCAATCTCATATCCTCAGTAGTTTAAATAAACGAGTCTAATACCGCAAGCAATGCATCTTTTCCAAAGGGTAGACACACTACTTGCTAGTAAGGCTCGATTAAATAAACTAAAGAATTTATGACATCCGTTTAAGTCTGTGAAAAATCATTTTTTATGTTGACTGACAAATTCTCCTATTTAATATGAAGAATTAAATAGGGTTTATATTAATGTGGGTTCTTAAAAGTTTACTATAAAGGAAAACCCTTATAGTTAATTACATTTTAAGTAACTGAAGTCACCTAAGAAAACTCTCGATAAAAATCAGGGGATATTATCTTTAAGGAGTTCAAGGGATAGGACTTTTCAAAAGATTGGACAAAAGGGTGTGAAACGGGAATGGCTCAAATTTGGAACATTTTATTTTGAAATCTAAAGGAAGAAGAACTAGATGATGTCATGGATCCTGAGGAGAACCTTGGTGACTTCCAAGCTATCCTATGGTTCAGCTTCAATTTCGGAAAGAAAAACTATCGAATGTTTAATCCTGCCAATTTTATTAATTAAGCTTACATTCATGCGAGACAGTTGCACAAATAGCCTGGAAGATGTGAGGATTTAGGTCATGACTTACGGGAACTTCAGAATCCTAAAATAGGTTAGGGCTTATTGTATAGCAGAGCCATACAAAAGCCTAAAGAAAAAGTTGAGGATTTATGTCACACTAGGCAGACAACCTAGAAATCCTATGATTTGTTGTTTAATTCTGAGGAAAGATGTGCTATTACAGATCCTCATGATGTTCTAGATCCTCATGTTGTTGTAGAAGGCTGCCCACGAATCTGGCTCCATAATCCTTGACAAAGTAGCAGCTTTAAAGTCTAAGGTTTAAAGCTTTAAATGACGAGTTAAAAGTTCAATCAAGGGGGGTTTAAAGTTGATTAGAGCGACACCGATTAGGATCACACAGTTCCCTCATTCCAGTATCACTATTTTCTTTTGAATTTACTTAGCTTAAATGAGTTATGAAACCCATTTAAACTAGAGAGATCTCGTTAGCAACCATGGGTTACCTCCTCCGAGGGACTCCCATAAATTCAAAAGGATGTTTTATGTTTAGTGACATTTCAAAAGATTTATGATTACCTTTGAAATATTTTTTGTTAGATTTTAAAAATGTTGATTAATTTTTGAAAAAGTTGTTTTGATTTTGCAAGTGAAGTAAGGTGCACACCCAAGCAGTTATAATATTTTACAGAAAGTAAAATGGCATAACTTATATAACACTGTAAAAGCATATGTGTCATCTTCTCGGCATTCCCGCTGAAAGATTAGCTTTTTGTGACATGTATATAATTTTGCAAGAAATTTAATTTGCAAGAGTAGATCAAGGTGTATCTAAAAGACTCCAAACTATGACTTATTGAGTTCCAAATAATCTTAGTAGATGATTTTAGAACAAAATATAGCAAGTTCAATTTATCCTTCAAAATATCCAAGAGATTCCTAAGTGTTCGGGGAATGACCTTGAACTACTTTAAAGATCTCTTGAAACATTTCGAGTTTATTTTAAACTTATCATATCGTTCCATAAATCACCCAAGGTCAAGTTAAAAAGTTTACCACGCTACTTGGTGACTTTGACATTTTAATTATCCCAAGGGCAGGATACTCAATTAGTAAGTTGATATTTCCTTTAAGAGTTATGCATGTGAATGCCCTGAAGGCAAACTCAAGTCATTAGAGATTTCTGTAACCACCACTAAAACTTGGCTTGTAGTGCTTAAAGGTGTTTTATCATTAATCATATTATTTTTCTAAATCCCATCAAACAAGTTTAACATGAAGCCTAGACTACTACTAAGCCCTTAATTTCAATGGGAGAAAATGACAATCATTAAGATTTGAAATTTTTGTGATACATATCATATTATCATCCATTATGGGCTTAAAATAAGTGAACTATCATCCTCGTAACTTAAGCTCATCACTTCATAATCATTTGACTTTGAATAACTTTTAAATCATGATGATTTAGAAAATTATAACTTTTTTTTTATCATGGAAAGATGACAAATTGGTTTCTACCTTTTACCCCAATGTTTTTCAATCATCCAAAAATATTTGTTAAGATCAAAACTACCCATTTTACCTTTGGTTAATCCTACATTTTAATTAAGGCACAAAGTCCAAAATGACCATTTTACCCTTGGGGCTCTCCAACTCATAATTCATCAAACACAATTCAAATGACTTCAAAAATTTTAATGTACCCTGCCCATGGGGCAATTAAAACATCAGAGGAGAAAATTTGGTTTTTCAAATTTTTATTTAATTAAAATAATTATCTTAACTTAGAAAGTAGTATTTTTAATATTCATTTATTTAATCAATCAAAGTAAATTTTTTTTTATGAGAAAAATTATTAAAGGTTCCCATAGGTCAGAGAAACACTTAGACAATCATTAAGATTTGAAATTTTAGTGATACATATCATATTATCATCCATTATGGGCTTAAAATAAGTGAATTATCATCCTCCTAACTTAAGCCCATCGCTTCATAATCATTTGCCTTTGATTAATTTCCAAATCATGATAATTTAGAAATTATAACTTTGTTCTTATCATAGAAAGATAGCAAATTGGTTTCTACCTTTTAACCCATTGTATTTCAATCATCCAAATATATTCATTAAGATCAAAATTATCCATTTTTCCTTTAGTTAATCCTACATTTTAATTAAGGCACAAAATTCCAAAATGACCATTTTACCCTTGGGGCTCTCCACCTCATAATTCATTAAGCACAATTCAAATGACTTTGAAAATTTTAAAGTACCCTACCCATGGGGCAATTAAAACATCAGAGAAAGAAATGTGGTGTCTCAAATTTTTATTTAATTTAAATAATTATCTTAACTTAGAAAGTAGGACATTCAAGATTCATTTATTTAATCAATCAAAGTAAAATTTTTGTTCATGGGAAAAATTATTAAAGGTTCCCTTAGGTCAGAAAAACACTTAGGCAAATACCATGACTTTCTAAATTAAAGTTTAATTTAATTTTATAACTTTTTTATTGATTTTTAGTAATTTAATTAAATGAAAAATATGTTTTAATCGCAAAATTTTTTTTTTATTATTTTTATTAAACCTCACCAAGTCCAGAGAACTCAGAGAAATAAATTTTATATTTTTATAAGTTTTAATTTATTTATTATAATTATTTTAATGAGAAAATAAGGGGAAAACATTTTAAGCCTTTAGAAAAAATTTTTAACATAAAAAAATTGGGAAAATTATTTTAATGAGTGAGGAAAATTTTGAAATATTTTTTTTATTTTTGGAATTTTTAATTAATTTTAATTTAGAATATAACTCAAAAATGAAGTATTTTCTCAAAAATAATTTTTATTTTTTATAAGTACCCTTGATCACAAGGAATTCAGAAAACCATTTTTCATAATTTTCCTAAGTGTATTTAATTTAATATAAATATATTTGTACAAAAATACAATCTTACTTATAAAATCAACTTTAGTGTTCAAACTTAATCAAATAATTTTCAAATTTTTACAGTGAATCAACATGATATTTACACATAATGTGAAATTCTTTTCACTAATTTTTTATCAACATTTAATTTAAATAAATTAATACAAGATATGCACATTTAATTAATTATAGAAATGTACAAAATTATCCAGACCATCGTGATACTTTTTCTAGACTTCTCTAACCACAGGGAACCTAATAAAATCTATCTCATGATTTCCTAAGTGATGTTTTAATTTTTGTAATTAATTTAAGCTAAAATAGCCATCCAAGCTTGAAAATTAGGGTTAGAAGCACAGAGACGCTTTTTGACCTTGGAAAAATTAGAGAACACCCCACTATCATGAGGATCAAGCCATAAAAATCTCAAGCCATGATGAGAAATATTTAGTCATAATGAATTAAAATACCATAGAGGCTATTTAATTAATTAAAAAAAGAGTCAACAAATAATTTTTATTTTTAATCCACATTATTTTCCTCTATTCACTGGACAAGAGGGTATTTTTAATTTATTTTTATGATTTTTCTATGAAAAGATATGAATTTTCAAAGTTCTAGCATTTAAATAAATCAGAAAAAGACTTATTTATCTACTTATCCACGCGGCGCCACTTCATCCTTGTCTGCTCTAAAATCTCCACGCGGCGCTCCACCATTTGATGTAGCCAGACACCTCAGTGCCTCGTCAGCCCGCGATTCGCGTACCAAGACTTTGTCCAACGCAATCTCAACCGTTCAAACGATACACACGAGATCGGACGACATCCGTTCATCGTCCCCAAATGACCCAACCCGAGAGCCGTCCACACTAAAACCTTTAGATCTTGAGCTAAACTCAACCAAATCACTTTGTTTTTATTCCCACACCTTCATCTACTCAAGACGAACACATTCATATAGTTTATACATTATGAAATACGCTTTATTAGCATGGAGAACCAATTTAAGCTAGCTTAAAGGTTGAGGTTCAATACCTTTATCTGAGAGGGGGAGCCTCAATTAGATGGTTTTAGCAGCTTTGACTGAGTCCAGCGAACCTCTAGATGAAGTCCTGAGCTGTGGTAAATTGCCTATGTATGATTCAACCCAGGCTGATTTTAGGTGTTGGTCTAAAGCTAGGTTAGAGGCTCTATGTGATGGGGCTTTTGTGAGGAATCAACTTCTCTCACTCAGAAGATGGTGTGTGCACAATTAATTGGAGTTTAGTTCACTGTGGAGCTATGGAGAAATCCATCCTAGTTTTCCCTGAATTTTGAAATCAAAATTGAGATCTCACAAAGGGATCTAGAGGGGGAAAATGGTGGGCTTGAGCATAGGAGTTCTTGGAAATTGTCTAGGAGCAATTGAGCAGAGTTTTCCAAGAAAATTGGCTAACTCCTTACTTGGACATGAAAGAGGTAGTTTAAATAGAAGGGCTTGGGGTGGAGCTCAGGGCTTCAATTCAAATGCAATTGGGTGCTTAGGTGGAGGGTAGAAAAATGTCAAAGACCAATTGGAGCTGACCAGCTTGGATGGGTGAAATTGGGTTTGGATTGAGGCATGGGGGGCTCTCAATTTTGGCTCTTTCGGCGACTTGGGTGGCTAGCCAGAGCAGGGGAGGTGCGCAGGTGGCTCAGGAACCTCAAGGGAATCTGTCAAAGTAATTAATTTGGGTTAATGATGGGTTTTGGTAAAGATCTCCTTGGTTTAAGCATTTTAGGAAAGAAATCATTTAATTTAAGGAACCTTTGGTCCATGGCTTACATAGGGTGGGCTAGATGGGTTTAGCCTGGTCACTAAGGTCCAGTTGGTGGTTGTAGTGGTCTTCGATTGATCACTTTGGCTAGGTTTGGTCACATTTGGGTCATGGGTTCAATTTTGGGCACTTTGTCTTGAAGTTGGCTTTTGATTAGTCTAGCCATGCCATTGGACTCAATTGATTGATCAAGATGATGTAGATGATTTTTACTAAGAGTTTAGAAAAGATTTGGAGTGATTTTGAATTGATTTAGAGGTTCAATTTGAAGGATTTGGACATTTGGTCAATTTTAGAGGTGTTGGGTTAGACTTGGGTTTGAGTTGGGCTAGAGTTTTTCTAAGGCCCAATTGATGGTTCAATTTGATGTGGGTGATTGTCATGAAGGGTTTTGGATAAAAATTGGGTGGAAATCTTGGGGTCATGGAGTTCAATTTGGTTGAATTTGGGAAAATGGCCAATTTGGGGCAAAATTGGGGGTTTTGGTCCAAGTAGATTTTGAGTAAAATTGAGGCTTGAACAAGGCCAATTAAAGGTACAATTTGATGTGTGGAAATGTTTTGAAGAGTTTATGATGCAAACTTGGGGCAATTGGATAGATTTGGGGGTTCAATTGAGTGAGATTTTGATTTTGGGTCAAATCAGGGCTTTTTAATTTTGATTAAAATTGGATTCAAATGTGGGTCAATTGGACTTTGATTTGGTTTCAATCAAGCTTGGACATGATGAATTTGAGTTTTGAATTAAAATTTGGAAAAATTGCAATCAAATTGGTGGTCATTTGAGGTGAATTGGTAATTGGGCCTTTAAAGGCAGTTTGGAGCTTTTGGTTAAAATAGGTCAAATTGATCAAATTGGGCTCAATGAAGTGGTTCAAATTTATTTTGGGGATATTTGAAGTGATTTTGAGGGTTTTGGGACAATTTGGGTCACCAAGGGTATTTTGGTAATTTTGGCCAAATGAGGGGTATTTTGGTAATTTTGAAAATTTTGGGGTATTTTGGTAATTTTGAAAATTTTGGGGTATTTTGGGCAATTTGGGTGGTTTCAAAGATTTTGAAATGATTTTGGACAAATTTGTGTGTTTTGGATAATTTTGGGAATTTTGTCCATTTTTTGGGTTTCAAGGGTAATTTTGTAATTTGGGGGCAAAAGGCTAAGTTGGGTATTTTGGTAAAATTGGAGTGTCAATCACCCTACTTGAGCCATGGACCAATAGAATTTCCTACTTTGGTTCCTTCATGTTATGGTCCTAGTTAAACCCTAGCCTAGGGCTAAGGGATCTAGGAAACCATCTACGTGAGTCTCCCAAAGAGTCAAGGGATCAAAGTTAAGCATGTTTGAGTTTAAGGTTATGACTGGAAGTGAAATGTCCAAGTGTGTGTGAGAGACCAACCAAGACCACACCACCAGAGGGTTAACACTATGGCCAAACACTCCTATGGGGACTCTTCTTGAGCTCTCCCATAATGACCCCACCTACTAAGTGCTAGAGGTTATGGCCAATAGGTGGAACTTCAAGTTGGGCAAAGAAGAGTTCAGAATTTCTAATGGTGAGGGTTCCTTTTCTAGTCCTCTAGGAATAGTCAATAGGAAAGTTCTATGGATATAACCTAGGCTACTAAAGAGGAAAGACTAAACCTCAACCAAAAGTGAGGTCAACATACTCCTAAATGAAAATATTAATTTTAAAGATAACCCTTTCTGGATAAATTGGTTGTGGAGAATTTTGAGATGTTAAAAACTACTATTCTTATGTAGTGAATTGGATAATGTATAGGAATGAGATATATAAAATATTGTATGTGTCAAATAAGAGCAATCATATTCTTTACCCTCTGAGAGTGCATAAAGAACCTTGACTAATCCAGAGTTTGATCCCTAAATTTGTGGTTAGGTTGAAGGGATGCTGGCTGCAACTTCAGAGTTTCCACTCCTCCCTCGCTTGAGGGCTAAAAATCTTGCTTTAGTTTCCAAGAAAATGGACCAAAATGAAGATTTTAGTCTGTCACCCTAAAAATCTCCAATTTTGCGCCCATCAAAGTATATTTTCCTATTTTTTTTTGCGCTCAAATCCATTGAATACTTTCTCATCCATGAAATCAAATGTGTTCTTACTTTGTTGTAGAAAGCATAGCCCTTTCAGATCTTATGTTTCTCAACAAATTTTAACATTACAACAAGCCTAAATTGCAATGTAAATGAAGTTCAAGTAAAAACTATCGCATTTGTAATTAAATCGCATGCTAACATGCATCCCAAAATCCTACACATAAATCCTACTCACTGCAAAAAAAAAGTAAAATGAAAATAATGACATAATCTTCTCATGTCATGTTTTCCAAACAAGAAGAAAGAGTAAGAAAAACTAGTCACAAAGCACGAAAAAAACACGAAGGAAAACTTCATTACATTAAAGCAAATTCACTAGATAAGTGTTTAAAAAATCATAAGATAATGAAGAACACAATATTTTGTTTTTTCCCTTTGAAATAAAGATAAAGATCTCTCTCACAAAGTTTTCTGCTATTTCATGCAATGTTCATACAATTCCTTACATATTCACTCAAAATCCCCTCTTCATTCTCTCTAGAAAATGTAAAAATCTACATTTCTACTCCTATTCTAAGATCTCTAAACATTCCTCTCAATTTTCCCTTCATACACATGCCTATATATCATCAATGAGAGGCGCCAGCCCCTCTATTTTTAAAGAGACACAAAATTCCTCCTTTTTCCAAAAAGTGACATCTTTTCATTCCAATAGACAAATATGTTCATCCAAGAGACATATCTCTTCATTCAATAACCTTTCCCAAGTATCTAGATTCGCTAAACCACTCCATGGAGTGTTTGATTCACTTAAAGCCTTTTAGAACATCACAAAATAGTTAAAAACCACCAAAAATATGTCAAAACCCGTCGTACCTCTTGCGCCGTTTTCTGGCACCTATGAAACCACTTCTCTAGATTTTGGCCCTTATAGCGCCATTCTAGCACATGTTCTGTGGATTCAGGTGCCTCTGGCACCACGCTACAATAGCTCTATCGTTTTGCTCCGTTTGACTCTATTTCAGCTCTGTTTCGCTCTGTTTCAGTTGTGATTCGCTCCTAACAAATATACCAACAAGATAAACATGAAAACAACATTTATTTAAAGTACAATTTCATTTAAAAATATATGAGAAGTGTAAAGGAGATTAAGCATTGAAAGACGTATCGAAATGTGCAAGGTCAGAATTTTCTTTCTTGCTCGTTTTTACTCCAAATTGCACCATTTTTGCTTTCATTTCTCTAAAAGTTCATTTCTTATACCTGAAGCTAAAAATATACAAAGTATTTTCCTTTAAAGTGTAATATTATTAAAAAAAGAGCATAATATATATATATATATATATATATATATATATATATATATATATATATATATATA
>JXCR01124935.1:5190-24590 GCA_002079205.1 Phalaenopsis hybrid cultivar
AGGAGTGTTGAAATCTTTGTAACATGATCGAAGAGTTGATTAAAATAGAGAAGCTGAAGGAGTTTATGACCCCAGAAGCCCACACTCAATGATAGGGTAGGCAACTATCGGGGTGGTAGTACTAACCATCTTTAGAGGAGATGGACTCGACGCTTCATGAAGCTTAAACATGAAAAGGTTAAATATATGAGATATTTGTTCAACCACCCTAAATAAACGTACCACACCGATCCACCCTCCAATCATATTTTCAGATGTTGATTTATCTATCAATAAAAACTCTTTGATGTTATCATAGTCACTAGTGTCACTAAAGACTATCAGTTTGGTAGTATTTTGATACACTAGAAGCTCCACAAACATCCTCTTTAAAGGAATTTTTGAGAAAATGGGAATATTGTTAATCGATTGGCCCTCACTTCCGAACCGCTTTATGAATTTTTTGGATGGAGGAAGGAGACATGCAAAGTCATTGTCCTTTTGGTTAGTTCAGGAAAAGGAGAATGCTAGTTCATGGAAATAACCAATTTCTTCCTCATAGAACCCCCCAATGCATATAATTGCATCTTCGATATGCCAATGCTGAATATTTTCAAAGCGGTTATGTTCTCATATCACATCGCCATCAAATTTCAAGCCGACAAACAAGTTATCACCGTTTGAGGAGACCTAATTTAGTCTCAAACTTGCTAATTATGAGCAGTTGAGGATGTGCACGAAGATCTCCTACTGCTCGACCATAAACAATGCATCGATTTCAAAGCTATATTAACCCTTGAAGTAGCGGTTGTATTCAAAGATGAAATAGAAAAAACCTTCTTGATAAGTACTAACTTCGATGGGGAACATCAGGATCATCTCATCGACGCCCTCAAAAATCACCGAACTGCTAAACTGGTTGAACTATCCAGCAGGAGAATTGATTAAACTGCTTGACAAGAAAACTAGCTAAACTGTTTGGTTGTAGAGCATGTTGGACTGTCTAGCTGGAGAATTGACAAACTGTCTAGCTATTAAACTAGTTGAACTGTCTAACATGAGAACTAGTTGAACTGCCTAGCATGAGAACTGGTTAAACTGCATAACTGGAGAAATGAAAATTTTTTTAACTACCGAACTGGTTGAACTGCTTAGCAGAAGAATTGCTTGAACTACATAACAAGAGAACTCTACCTAACTGAAAAACTAGTTGACTTGCCTAGCAGAAGAATTGGTTGAATTGCCTAGCAAGAGAACTTGTTGAATTGCTTAGTTGTAGAGCTAGTCAAACTAACTAATTGTCGAATTGACAAACTGTTAAGTTCAACTACATGGCATGACATCACATGAAATTGTTGGATATGACATAAAACTGTTGGATATAACTTAAAACTGTTATATATGAATTAAATTTATGTACATTTATATATCTTTTTGTCTCGTAAAAAAAACACACCACGAAGTTTATAAATAGAGGCCAAATATAAAAATGAAAAGGGGGAGGGGAGATAAGACTCTCTATTCCCATGGGCAGCTCCTCTCTTTTTCTTCTCCATATTCAGTTCGCTATTAGTAGAATTTGAACATAACTCACAGATCTTACAAGACATTACATCCTAAAATAATTCAACATAAACAACAAAGAGTTATTTGACCATCATAATTAATTGCTATGATGTAAGACGAGTGCTAAAATAATCATTCCTAAGCTCAATAAAATATCTTATTAGCTTTGTTTCATACGCTATTACTTCATTAATATCAAGACAACAAATATTATATCGTCTCATTCGATACCCCAAGTTTTTAAACTAAAAATTAGATAAAAGGGAGAATATTTATTAATTATAATTAAAAACTTTCACCCTCTTTCCCACCTTTAGCATTTCATTAAAGCGGAATACAACCAAGAGCTGGTTTCGAATAATGGTCCCAATGCAGGTTCATGATTTGGTAAGGGTAGATCTGTGGTGTAGTAAGTGGGCTCCACACGGTGCGCGTTCTTGGCCTTTGGCTTGAGTCGGAGCTGTTGCACGTGCGGCAAAACGAGGGTTGAAAACGGAAATCCTGAAACCACCGCATGCTGTTTATCACCGTACGATAATGAAGTGGGCGCATCCTGTCCGTTGGTAGGTTGGAGGTNGACCCTTGAAGTAGCGGTTGTATTCAAAGATGAAATAGAAAAAACCTTCTTGATCAGTACTAACTTCGATGGGGAACATCAGGATCATCTCATCGACGCCCTCAAAAATCACTGAACTGCTAAGCTGGTTGAACTATCCAGCAGGAGAATTGATTAAATTGCTTGACAAGAAAACTAGCTAAACTGTTTGGTTGTAGAGCATGTTGGACTGTCTAGCTGGAGAATTGACAAACTGTCTAGCTGTTAAACTAGTTGAACTGCCTAACATGAGAACTAGTTGAATTGTCTAGCATGAGAACTGGTTAAACTGCATAACTGGAGAAATAAAAATTTTTTTAACTACCGAACTGGTTGAACTACTTAGCAGAAGAATTGATTGAACTGCATAACAAGAGAACTCTACCTAACTGAAAAACTAGTTGAATTGCCTAGCAGAAGAATTGATTGAATTGTCTAGCAAGAGAACTTGTTGAATTGCTTAGTTGTAGAGCTAGTCAAACTATCTAATTGTCGAATTGACAAACTGTTAAGTTCAACTACATGGCGGGACGTCACATAAAGTTGTTGGATATGACATAAAACTGTTATATATGAATTAAATTTATGTACATTTATATATCTTTTTGTCTCGTAAAAAAACACACCACGAAGCTTATAAATAGAGGCCAAATATAAAAATGAAAAGGGGGAGGGGAGGTAAGACTCTCTATTCCCACGGGCAGCTCCTCCTCTCTTTTCCTTCTCCATCTTCAGTTCACTATTAATATAATTTGAGCATAACTCACAGATCTTACAAGACATTACATCCTAAAATAATTCAACATAAACAACAAAGAGTTATTTGACCATCATAATTAATTGCTATGATGTAAGACGAGTGCTAAAATAATCATTCCTAAGCTCAATAAAATATCTTATTAGCTTTGTTTCATACGCTATTACTTCATTAATATCAAAACAACAAACATTATATCGCTCATTCAATACCCCAAGTTTTTAAACTAAAATTAGATAGAAGGGAGAATATTTGTTAATTATAATTAAAAATTTCACCCTCTTTCCCACCTTTAGCATTTAATTAAAGCGGAATCCAACCAAGAGCTGGTCTCGAATAATGGTCCCAATGCAGGTTCATGATTTGGTAGGGTGGATCTGAGGTGTAGTAAGTGGGCTCCACACGGTGCGCGTTCTTGGCCTTTGGCTTGAGTCGGTGCTGTTGCACGTGCGGCAAAACGAGGGTTGAAAACGGAAATCCTAAAACCACGGCATGCTGTTTATCACCGTACGATAATGAAGTGGGCGCATCCTGTCCGTTGGTAGGTTGGAGGTGGGGACAGCTTCAAGCCGAAAGAATCACCGGCCAGGAAAATAAACTTCCGAATTATTAAAAAAAAAAAAAGAAGAGACTCAAAAAAATTATTCAAAAAAGGAAAGAGTGGGACCCATGTTTTGAGTGTTGTGCTGTCCGAAAAAACGGGAGAGAATGGGTGGGTCCCACTTAAATTACCAGAAGATACGAACTTGCAGCTTGCGTGGTAGCGCCGGCTGTCCGGCTCGGCTCGGCTCAAAAACGCTGCGTGAATTTTTATCCAATTAAAATCGGGAAAAAAATAGTATATTTACTTTTTTGATTGAGAAAATTTGAATCTTTATTATCAAAATTGAAGATATTGATATTTGAATTCATTAATTTATGTTAAAAAAGCTATTTTTAAAATTAATTAATTAATTATAACTCAATGTAAAATGTTTTGAGCTTTACCCACTTCAAAGTAATTTTAACAAAAAAATAAAATATTCATTTTGAAAAAAAAAATATTCAATTGTTTGATTTTGCTTATTGCAAAGCATGGAGTTTAAGAACACTCTATTTTGAAATTATTAAGACACTAAAATGAGAAAAAATATCTATGATTTAACACACTTCATTTCATGCAGTGTTATATAATTATGACTAAATATTCTAAATAGTCACTCTACAAAATTTTAGATAGACTTCTCAACAAGAAGGAGATGAGAGATAACTATGAGCTAAAGCTAAATATAAATTCATGAAGAAACTTAGAAACCATGACCACTAGTAATCATCAATCATCACTGATTGTTGTAGGCTACTTACCGTCACACAACTATTATTACAAGATTATTATTTTCAAACTTGTTGCATGAAAAAAAATATATAGTTGTAGGGTGCTAATTTAATGTCATAGAGTTGCATGAAAACCCAATACACACACGAATAAAAGAAAAGTTGTGGAAGAAGACGCCAAGATTTTTTATTGGAAAAAACACCAAAAAGGGATAAAAACCATGGGTCTAGCCTAGTCAAAGTAATCTTATATGTAATTATATGCACATAATTTCACTCTTCTCCTAAATTAAAGAAGATAGAATTATAAAATGTATAATCACAAATGTACAATAATAGTTATAATTGGGCTAGAAAAAAATTTAATTTTTTACTATAATAATAATAGTTGGCAATAAAAACATAGATGTAACTGTAATAGTAGTAATTGGCTATTGAAGTTGTAATTGAAGACTGCAATAGCGATAGTTGGCCACAAAAATCATACTTAGAAACTGTAATAGTAGCAATTGGCTACAAAGACCATAGTTGATCGTTACAAAGACAATAGTTGGTCAAAAATGTTGTATTCAGTGACTACAATAGTGACAATCAAGGGCAGAACCAGCCTTCTATTTGTGGGGGGCAAGCAACCCCCCTAAACCCAATATGGGATGGATTATGGCAACAAAGAGCAAAGTGATATTTCAAGAGGGGCAAAAATTTATTTTAGAAGAGGCAAAATACCAAATTGTACTCATGTATAAGTAAAATCTAAATTTGAGGGGGGTCAACTATCCACCTAGACTTTGCTTAAGTCCGCCCCTGATACCAATTGGTGACAAAGGCCATAAATGGAAACTATAACAATATTGGTTACTCAAAAAAGTTGTAGTTGGTTGCTACAAAGATATAATTTGGTCATAAAAGTTATAATTGAGATCTATAATAGTGATAATTGGCAATAGAGATCGTAGTAGAAATTTTAACAATAGTAGCTAGCTACAAATGCCATAATTGATTGCTACATAGACAATAGTTGGCTATAAAGGTTGCAGTCGGTGGCCACAAGTTAGCCACAAATGTTATAGTTGGAAACTGTAATAATAATAGTTAGCCACAAAGATTGTAGTTGGTTGCTACAAAGTTAATAGTTGGCCATAAGCTGTAATCAGTGGTTGCAACAGAGGCAGTTGGTCACAGAGTCTGTAGTTAGAAATTGTAACAATAATATATGGCCACAAAGGCCAAAATTTTGCTATAATTGTTGCAAAAAATGGTCACCGACAACTGGTGGTCAACGATGACAGATGGTGATGACGAGCAATGATAAAAAATGGTCAACGGAGGTGGTTGACATTGGTCAGTGACTACGAAGATCGATGTTTACTCATCGTATCTTCTCCTAAACAGGCTCTGAAATTTTACTTCTCCTTATCTTATTCTCACCCCTCCCCATTGAAGAGAGGGAGCCTATTTATAGCCTTTTGGGAATGAGCATTTTGGTTTTTTGGAGCGTAACTTCTCTAAGCATCTGTTTGGACAATCCATGTTGATTATTTGACATACGTGATTTTTTTTAATGATTTTGGTGGCTTAATGACCATGTAATTGAATAATCTTAGGATCTTTGGATTCATCTCATCAAGTTGATTTGGCTATAAATTTGTTATATTAGAGTTCATTTGACTATTCAATTGATGATCCAAAGACTCTAATTATGCTTCNGTAGAATAAATCACAGATCTTTGTAGGCAGAATAGAGAGAAATGGCCATTTATTCATAATTTTGTCTTGCACTTGTAGAGACTTGATTTGTACAATTATAGAAAGAATGGAACAATTATGAAAGTCATTCTTAATGACATTAAGGCTCTAATTGATTGAATAGCTTTTATTCCATATTTATATTACAATTTAAATTTGAACATTGACGGAGATTGGCTGGTTGGCTGGCTTGAGGTCAACTGACTCACGCAGCCAATCGAGTGTCATCTGTGCTCTTTAGAGTATGCATTGGTTGGTCTCAGTTCAGTTGTATGGTGATCTTGCTCGGTGTCTTCTGGCATGGTCGACCAAAGCAGTCTGTTGTGTGGTGGTTTTCAGGTCCGAACACGGGGTTGGTTGGTCAAATATGATCAACCAGCTTTTTTTGTAGTGAGTTGTGGCTCATTTCCCATTCAACTCGAGTCTTATAGGGCTCATGTCTTGTCTGCCTAGTTGGTTTATCACCTTGGCCGAATATCCCAACCTTGTAAGGACTTAAGAGGATCTTATCGTAGCCCACACAAGGTATTCGATGAAACTTGCTGCCGAAATGATTTACACCTCACTTTCGACAGATCTTGCTGCTACCGAGCGGNAATAATAGACTCTAGGTCTTGGATGTCCAACATTTTTCATTGAAAAATAATGATGAGGCTTCTCGACCAGATCTTGATGGGCTATTGGTATATTTTCAGGAGTTTTTGCGAGTTCTTCAAAGGCTTTCGTGTGCTAGTGAACTGATCTACAAATATCTTTTTAAATACACAGAAGGAGGTAATAAATCTTACCAAGAAGTGGTTGAATCAGTGCAGGGCTAATTCTTTCAACGTCATGAAGAAAATTTGCCTTTTTAATATGGAGTAGATAGACAGGTTACTCGGAGGAAGCCAAGTGGTTGATGGGATTAGATTTTCCTCTATGAAATTCAAGAGAAAAAAATTCAAACTTCCTCGGTCATTGGCTTCAAAAATCTCACTTGAGAATGAATTCTCGACCTGTCTTTGTCTCATCCTTCCTCTCATTGCTTCTTGTTCTAAGCATTTGAGAGAAAACCTTCATCATTTTCTTCCTTCTTCTCTAATTAAGCCTGCAACAAGTCATTCTTCTCCAAATATTGGATCAAGAGCTATTCTTATCAAGCTCTTGGTAAGTTCTAGACATGTGGATCTCTCCTCTGCTGCTCCTGGTACCCTTATCTCGATAACTATTGTCATCACACACCCTGTACCCTCAGTGAAACATGGCTACAGGCTACTGACCTTGATGATCTAGTATGTCTTATGGACTGAGAATGGGTTCAGGAGGATTCACTCATGTCACACATTTCCTTCCTCACTAGGTCTCTCAAGTCATTGGTTTGTTGAGTCATGAAATCTTTGATATAATCCATCGTTCTCTAAGAGCGTTATTTAGATGGGAAGGGACTTTTGCAGAGTTTGTGCTTGAACTCCATGCTCATCATACTTTTTAGGATGTTAAGTTTTTTTAAGATGTAGAGTCTCATATTGCTTGTGTTTGCACACAATCTGATAAAGACCTTATATCATAGGGAGAGAATGAGAGAGAGAGAGAGAAAGAAAGGGAGAGTGTGGGGGAGGGAACCGTTGAAAATGTATTAAAGTCTTATCTCCGACAAGTCGAAGAAGTCAAGGCTCCACGAAGATTTTTGAGTTATAAGATTCTAGAATGAGAAAGAGAGAGAGAAAGAGATCTCGAAGCCCTCTTTTTTCTCTCATTTTCTCTTCTTCTTTATACACAAGGGAGAAAGATAATAAAATAATCGACATAATAAAGCTTGTATTGTTTTTATGAAGCCCTTTCCTAATGTTTGATAAAAAGANTAAAGAGAGAGTGTGGGGGAGGGAACCGTTGAAAATGTATTAAAGTCTTATCTCCGACAAATCGAAGAAGTCAAGGCTCCACGAAGATTTTTGAGTTATAAGATTCTAGAATGAGAAAGAGAGAGGGAAAGAGATCTCGAAGCCCCCTTTTTTCTCTCATTTTCTCTTCTTCTTTATACACAAGGGAGAAATATAATAAAATAATCGACATAATAAAGCTTGTATTGTTTTTATGAAGCCCTTTCCTAATGTTTGATAAAAAGACTGGGATGCGAGTGTCAGGTGTTGCCTGAACGACACCCATTTCTAACGCATGGGTGAGAAAATCAAGTCTAAAGTATTGATTAATGTCATTAATAATGGATTGACAAATATTCTTACTAGTCATGATGGCCTCTTCCAATAGCCTAGCAGGTGGGCTCGATTCAGTCGCTTCGGCGGGTGAGCTTGATTTAACCAAACCTTCNAACGTCATTAATAATGGATTAACAAATATTCTTACTAGTCATGATGGTCTCTTCCAATAGCCTAGCAGGTGGGCTCGATTCAGTCGCTTCGGCGGGTGAGCTTGATTTAACCAAACCTTCATTTTTTAGGATATGTTGGCTTTACTACTACTATATCTCATCAAGACCAACGCGTATGAAAAAGGCTGTGAAGTTACTGAGCCACTCCACGACCACTTCGATGCTTATGATGCGACTTCACAACTCAAGCCCAAGTCCCTGGGGTTGACATGGGAGACCTTCGTGTTCCTTCATAGTGTCATTCATCATGTTCTCTCTTCGAGGGGGTTTATATTTTTGAATCTCGGTGTTTGGATCTGTTGCAGCGTAAGTTCTCTTGTGTGCTTCTTGCTATGTGTGTCTCTATGGAGATTTTTTCTCAGTGTTCCTTTTCTTACTGTTAGTGACATAATCCACACTCACCGCTCCATTAAGGATGTTGAATCTGAAATTGTACGATCATGCTCAAGGCATGATGCGTAGAGACCGAGGGAAATGAAGAGAGAAAGAAAGATAAAAGATGAGGAGGAGAGGAAGAGTTGTCTCGTCAGAGCGCATGTGGTGTTCCCAGGTTCTTAAATCCATTTTATTTCATAAAAAATAGATGTTACAAGGGGGTACAAAAGCTCTTTTACATGAAAATGCCCTCATATTTATAGATGATAAGAGGACCAAAAGTAAATTATAATAGTCTTTGCTTAAAAGAGGTTAGTACATGATATTTAGTCTTTTTGGCATGCCCGAGCCTGCTGTTCGGCTACCCTTTGGTCCATCATCTGGCTTTTTATCTATCAGTTTCCTCAAACTATTCTTCATTTATGTATGCCTTGATTCTACAACTTTGTTATGTATAAATACTAGTGTTTAATATTTGTATTATTTATTTATTTATTTTAGTTTTATTTTAATTTATATTCATATCTCTTCCCATTAGCTTCTTCATGATTGTGCCTTTAAAGAAGGAAGCGTCGTGGTTGCATGCTTGCCAACCGTCTCTTGGCCGGTCGATTGAGTTACTGCCCAGTGAAGCAAGATGGCCGGTCATAAGGTAGTTGGTCGGACAAATGCCAATACAAAAGAATTGAGTGGTATGCATGTAAATCCTTACTGTTTTGAAGGTGGCCGACCAATGGGTGGCAAGCCAAAGCAGCGGGTGGCCGACCAAAATGAGGCGCTCACCGACCGGTGGGTGACTTGCCACAGTGGGGTTGGTCGAAACAGCTAGTGAATACATATAAGGATTTGAGTGACATGTTGTAAATCTTCCTTTTTCTTTACTTTGAAAAGGTGGCCGACAAAAATGACTGACTTGAAGGGTGGTAGCCCAAGGTGGCTGCCGGTTGGAGTGAGAGCGATCAGCTTTGGTAGCCAGTCGGTTGCTAGGGGTGTTCGGCCAAGGGGATGGCAGGCTTTTGTTGATTTTTTGCATGTTGTTTTCTTTTGCCGTCGGATCCATCAAGATCCGTGCAAGCACTTTTTTGTCATACAGATTTGATATAGAAAATATGAAAGAATTGGGTGGTATAGATGTGAAAAGTAAAGCAGAGGTGCTAGATATGTAAATATATAGGACTTGAGTGGTTCGTATGTAATAAAAAGCAACATATTAAGTAGATTTATCAAGTGCTTATTTCTCTCCAATATTCTCTTATTCTAATATAGCTAAATTTTTTCTTAATATTCAATGGGCAACATTAATGTTGGGTATTTTAAGTATTTTACAAGTGATGATTCATCGTCTGGTTATTTTTTGGCTCGGTCATCTCAGCCCGGTCAACTGAGCTTGGTCTGCTTGGCTCGATCTATTATCCCGATTGGTAGGGCTCGATCGCCTTAGCTTAGCTGCCTAAGCTTGGTTGGCTCAGAGATTCTTTTTGTGACTAGNACTCGGTCATCTCAGCCCGGTTAACTGAGCTTGGTCTGCTTGGCTCGATCTATTATCCAGATTGGTAGGGCTCGATCGCCTTAGCTTAGCTGCCTAAGCTTGGTTGGCTCAGAGATTCTTTTTGTGACTAGAAGTCTTCAAGTTTTCGTTGAATGGTCGAAGGTGTTTTATGCAGCTGACTTTCTTCGAGTCGGTTTTCTTGCGGAATAAATTTTTACATTACGTCAGTTTTTTCTTTGTTGAGATACAAACGCTCTCTTAGTGAACTTTCGGATGAACTGCTTGGTACTGATCGACCATCCTCACATCTTCTTTAAGTTGGTTGGACTCGTCCCATGATTTCCTTACAGTGGATCTAAATTCATCTTGCTTTATCGTTTTGGANATGTTGAGATACAAACGCTCTCTTAATGAACTTTCGGATGAACTGATTGGTACTGATCGGCCATTCTCACATCTTTTTTAAGTTGGTTGGACTCGTCCCATGATTTCCTTACAGTGGATCTAAATTCATCTTGCTTTATCGTTTTGGATCATTGGATCTATGTGAGACCATCACTAACACTTTTTAATGTATATATGTATTGATAGATAGACAGATACATACGTACGTATGTACATATATGCATATATATATATATATATATATGGAGAGAGAGAGAGAGAGAGAGAGAGAGCAAAGCATTGAGGGGGACGACATCATGATAATGCCATGTGAGCACTTGAACCCTAAAATAATTGTGGCATCGTAGTTATCATTGAAACAGGTAGAGATGTCTAGATGCCAGTGGTTATAAAATTTAAAAGTAAAGCAAAAGCCAAAGAAAAAAAAACAACTAATTGTATTATTATTTCTTATTTTGAAAATTTACGCACGTACCCCACAAGTAGGGTTGTCAAAACTACTCGTTGTTCGCGAACAGCTCGAATTCGACTATTTAAGAAGTTTGTGCTCTTCTCGTTCGCTAAGTTAACGAGACGAACACGAACAACACAAACCAACATTTATTCATTCATGTTCGGCTCGTTTTTACTCAAAATACTACAAATCAATTATATATATTTATATATATATATATATATATATCATTGATGAGTAGTCTTTTTTAAAAATTTAATTGACTACAAGGCTATAAAGATTTATAATTAATTAAAAATATTATTGAAGAAAATAGAATAAAAATTATTAAATTAGATTCAAATGATGTTTTAAATTTTGCCCCAATGGTTAACATCTTATGGCTACGTGATTACAGTTGTCAAAACGATTCTTTGTTCGTGAACGGCTCGTGTTCGGCCCGCTAAGCAATCGAGCCGAACACAAAAACACTTTCTAAGCTCGAAATATAAACGCGTTTACACCCCTACCCACGAGGCCATAATTCTCATTTACATTTTTAACACCTAAAATTTGATATTTACATTTATAACGCTTTGTTTTCTTTAAACTAATGCATTGAAAAGGTGTGTTCTAGCTTTAATAAGTTAGTAAAAATAGTATTTTGTTATGTGTTATCAAAGATTTAAATGTTCTATAAGTAAAAAAGAATTTCAATACGCTTTTATTTATTTATTTATTTATTTATTTATTTATGTGGAATGACAATAATTTCAAATTTTTTTACCAATCAAATTTGCATATATACCCATTTGNGAAAAAGGTGTGTTTTAGCTTTAATAAGTTAGTAAAAATAGTATTTTGTTATGTGTTATTAAAGATTTGAGTGTTTTATAAGTAAAAAAGAATTTCAATACGCTTTTATTTATTTATTTTTTATTTATTTATGTGGAATGACAATAATTTCAAATTTTTTTACCAATCAAATTTGCATATATACCCATTTGTTTAAATTCACAGCTTATTTCTTTCAATGATTTTTAATTATTGGTAGAAGTTTGCATTATCTATTATTATATTAGTTAGAAGATGGTTTTAAAAATAAGGCCGGTTCGATCGATCCAACCATGGATCGGTTATTCAATTAGTTTGGTTCAAGCTCAGAATTGTTTCTGCATGGAATCTTGAGTTAACTGGTTAGAATCAAGGTTGAACTGAAGAACCGGTGAACCGGTCTGATTTTTAAAGTGTCTGTCTGTTTAACTATTAATCAATTTTAGTATTTTGATTTTGATTGGATAATAAAAAATAAGATATTTAAATTAAAAATAGAGAAATTATTTTATCTTCAATTTTTTTTTATTTTAGAATATTATTCAAACATTCAAATAAGCAGTCATAGATTAAATTATTACTTATTGAATCGATTAAAAAAATATTAATATATTATTATACAATAATTTAAATTATATTAAAATAATTTAAATATTTATTATATAATTCACTTTACTGAGGGCTAAGGGTGCTTTTGAGGTAGCTTGTGCGTTTCAGGATAAGCTGCTTATCCTGAAACACAGAAGCTGNTTTTAAAAACAAGGCCGGTTCGATCGATCCAACCATGGGTCGGTTATTCAATTAGTTTGGTTCAAGCTTAGAATTGTTTCTGCATGGAATCTTGAGTTAACTTGTTAGAATCAAGGTTGAACTGAAGAACCGGTGAACCGGTTTGATTTTTAAAGTGTATGTCTGTTTAACTATTAATCAATTTTAATATTTTGATTTTAATTGGATAATAAAAAATAAGATATTTAAATTAAAAATAGAGAAATTATTTTATCTTCAATTTTTGTTTTTTTATTTAGAATATTATTCAAAACATTCAAATAAGTAGTCATAGATTAAATTATTACTTGAATCGATCAAAAAATATTAATATATTATTATACAATAATTTAAGTTATATTAAAATAATTAAAATATTTATTATATAATTCACTTTACTGAGGGCTAAGGGTGCTTTTGAGGCAGCTTGTGCGTTTCAGGATAAGCTGCTTATCCTGAAACACAGAAGCTGTTTATCCTGAAATGCAGCCCGAGGGCGGGCCGCGGGGTTCGGCCCGCGACTTGAAAAATCAAACGTGGTTTCGGATAAGCTGGCGAAATGTGCGAACCAAACGGTACGGCGGCGTTTTGAAAACGCCACCCGCACTTATAAGCTGCCCCAAACGGGCCCTAAATCTTTGAACTTTGAACTTTTCATTCTTCCAATTCGAAATGGTACGTTTTACGCAACCAAATTAGAACTGCAATTTATTATTTTTATCATATCTTTCTCTTTAATGGTAATATTTTAAATGGTACATTTTTAATTTTGTATTATTCTTTTTGTTTTTTTAATTAAAAAAGACTGATTTCAATTTATAAAGTTAATTACAATGCTTAATATAAAATGATTTAAAAGATTTATGTGTTATATGAGTAAATGTAAAATTTAAGTGTACGGATATGCAAGTATATAAGAAATGTGTAGTATTTATGTAAATATAAAATTATAAGAGTTAGATATGTAAATACATACAAATTGTGTGGTATCTACAAATATTATCTAAAATATCTAAATAATATGCATTAAAATAGCTTGGACAAGAAGGGGGACATTTACATGTATACCATGCAATTATTATTTATTTACATATCTAGTGTGTATACTTTTATATTTACATGAATACCACTCAAATATTTAATATCACTTTCTCATTAATATAAATTAATTCTTTTAAATCTCCATACTATTTATATTCTTAAAATCATTTGTGTGGCTCTAAATAATGAGAATTGAAGTAGAGATACAAAACATAAGAAATGATGTGTCACCAAAAGAGAACAACAACAAAAAACTAATATGGTGCTTATAGCTTTTGATTATAAATGCAAATTCAATGACTTGGTATAAAGAAATAGGCAAGTTGGGATGTGTACACTAAAAATGTGTCTATGTTGATCCTAAAGAGATCTAATAGTATTGAAGGTCTGCAAGATGACCAAAAGACTGTCAGACTATTGAAAGACCATCCCGACCAACCAGAAAGGGACATCCAAGGCAATGATCGAATAGAGGTCTAGTACCCTAGCAATCTCACAGGTATCACTGTGAGAATCTCTCAACAACTCCCCCAAAGAACTCTAGAAATCATCAAGGAGCAAGCAAGCCGATCAAACACCCTAATCTTACTCGATTGCTGCACTCAGAGCTGACCGACTTCCCAGAGCGAAGGCCAACCGACATTCAAACAATATAGCCAACTATCTCGAAGTCATACCGACCAAAAATTCCAGGTACACAAAAAGATGTCAAAACCAATTACAAATATAAAAAGGCACAACAAAAGACAATAACACCTTGTAACCCTTGTTTGAGCAGGGGCAGACATGTAATTTTCCACTTTTAATCCTCTATCTCTAATAAATAGAGGGCCCAAAACATGTATTGGGGGACTTTTGGTTCTCCTCTTTAGACTCATACTCCNCGTAACCCTTGTTAGAGCAGGGGCAGACATGTAATTTTCCACTTTTAATCCTCTTATCTCTAATAAATAGAGGGCCCAAAACATGTATTGGGGGACTTTTGGTTCTCCTCTTTAGACTCATACTCCGAAAGAGGATCTTTCTCCTCTTTTCCCTTGTAATCCCCCAGTTACAACATATAAAGTGGGTTATAGAGCCCGAAAAAACCCCAGTTCGCCCTTACGGGGCAAGTCTATCTGTGCTCATTTATTGTTTGCTCCCTCTTTCTCTACTTCTCCCTCAAGGTTCCTACCACTCTGATCCGTGGGCATGCCTCAAAGGATAAATCTCGTTTCAACTTCATAAAAAGTGTTGTGAATGTGGAGCATGCTGCCAACAAAAATGGAAGCGACACCAATTAGGATAAATGTATTTAGAGACATGACTAACATGGATCACACTAAGGATTTCATGCAACAATAGATCTGAAGCAGAAAACGCCATTTACATCATCTTCCTATAAGCTTTGGCTAGGAGGAAAATACCATAAAGCAGATAGTTGGCTCCCAACGGTCAAAACATCTGATTGACTATACCTACATACCGCTCGGATAATTTTGGGTGGCTGGCACTTACCTAGTGAATAAAGGGAGTATTACTTCAAAACTCATCTTGTGTTATAACACAAAATTCTCTAATGTTTTCTCAGTTCTAATTAACACTTGAGGAACTTGAATCCAAAAAAGCAATGTCGACAACCCCATAGAGGTCTGATTGTCATAATAGTATGCAATGCTCCCACATCATTATTCTTGGTTCGAAGCTTAATTCATATAAAGCTCTAGAGGTGGTCTTTGCCTAATAGCAACAAACTTCGTGAAGGGAACAACACAAATCACCTCAGGAATGAGTTTAAGCGGCTACTCCCGTGAAGCCATTGACAAGATCTGCTAAGTTCTAGCAAAAGATGAGGCCTATCAAAGGTGACAATATGACCACTCAACCAAGACCTTGAAAAGTGTAAGACGAGAGTTGTGCGACAATACCATAAAATAATAAATGTGACCGACAACGATGGCTATAAATGTTCTATCGACATCCTAACAACAAATTTGACGCTACAATGAGTCTCGGGGTTTACCCCAGTGAAGGTAGTAATAATATTCACCTAAGTTCTAGCAAGAGATGTGGGTTGACCAAAGTGACAAATATAACTCAGCAAAAGAGACAAGCAGTGTACAACTTGTGCTTAGCAGTGACATATCAAATAATGAACAATCATCTTTCTGAAAAAAAGAAGGAGAAAAATAACCAAAAACTTCACTCTATTTCATATTCGAGAAATTTACAGAACATTTTTATGTGTTTTTTTCATGTAAAAAGAAAAAAAAATTGTTGTCAAAGTGACTAATGAGGTTGAATGAAGATCAGTCAGCTGATTGAAAGTTAGTTAGACGACCGAATGTCAGTCAAACGACCAAAGATCAGCCCAATGGGCCGAAGATCGATTGAGCCAATCAAAATCCTTAGGAGACCAGCTTAAATCTATAAAGACCGAGCTCAAAAAGAAGTTGAAACTGAGGAAACATCATTGGTGACTAATAAGTAAATATGTTCACGTTTTTGCCTTAAAAATTTGTCATTCTTATTGCAATTTTATCTCAAATAAGTAAGAAAATTAGGGAATTTAATATGTACACTAAAAATGTGCACTGCTGATCCTAAAGAGAGCTAACAATATTGAAGGTTGATCAGCTGACCAAAGGGATGCCAAACGATCAAAGTTCTGCCAGTGAAAGGATTGTAGACAACCAAAGGTCTGTCCAATNTGAATGTCAATCAAACGACCAAAGATCAGCCCAATGGGCCGAAGATCGATTGAGCCAATCGAAATCCTTAGGAGACCAGCTTAAATCTATAAAGACCGAGCTCAAAAAGAAGTTGAAACTGAGGAAACATCATTGGTGACTAATAAGTAAATATGTTCACGTTTTTGCCTTAAAAATTTGTCATTCTTATTGCAATTTTACCTCACATAAGTAAGAAAATTAGGGAATTTAATATGTACACTAAAAATGTGCACTGTTGATCCTAAAGAGAGCTAACAATATTGAAGGTTGATCAGTTGACCAAAGGGATGCCAAACGATCAAAGTTCTGCCAGTGAAAGGATTGTAGACAACCAAAGGTCTGTCCGATGACCAAATGATAGCCATACAACCAAAATGACACGAGACGAGTCAGACAACCGAAAGACCATCCAGACGGACCAAAATTGGGCATCTAGGCCAACGATCGAACAAAGCTTTAATTACCCCCGTAATCTCGCAAGTATCAACGTGAGACTCTCTCAACNAATGACCAAATGACAGCCATACAACCAAATACACGAGACGATTTAGACAACCGAAAGACCATCCAGACAGACCAAAACTAGGCAACTAGGCCAACGATCGAACAAAGCTTTAATTACCCCCGTAATCTCGCAAGTATCAACGTGAGACTCTCTCAACAACTCCCTCAATGATCTCCAGAAATGACCAAGGAACAAACAAGCTGACTGACTGCCGCTCTTAAAGCCAACCGGCTTCCCAGAGCGAAGGCCGACCGATACCTGGACAAGATAGCATACCGACTTGAGGACCCACTAATCAAAAAGACTGGGAACACATAAATATGCCAAAATTAGTTAGAAATAAGAAAAGTCCCTACAAAAGATAAATAAATGCCTATTAAAGCATAGGCAGGCATGTAATTTTCTACCTTTGGCCTTCTATCTTCTATAAACAGGGGTGTGATATCATGTATTAGGGGACTTTTGGCTTTCNCAATCAAAAAGACTGGGAACACATAAATATGCCAAAATTAGTTAGAAATAAGAAAAGTCACTACAAAAGATAAATAAATGCCTATTAAAGCATAGGCATGCATGTACTTTTCTACCTTTGGCCTTCTATCTTCTATAAACAGGGGTGTGATATCATGTATTAGGGGACTTTTGGCTTTCCTCTCTAGACCCATACTTTGTTAGGAGATCTCCCTCCTATTTTCTCTTGTAACCACTCTGTTACAATATATAAAATGGGTCACACAGAATGAGAATATCTCAGTTCACCCCTGCGGAGTAAGTCAATGTGTGCACTTTTATTTCTTTCTCCCTCTCTCTCTGTACTTCCCCCTTAAGATTCTTATCGCTCCAATCTTTGAGCAAGTCTCAAAGGGCAAATCTAGATTCATCGGGATGCAAATCCTATTAACATTCTTATAAAATCTATCAACAATCTCAAAGATTCTCTAGAAAAAATGATTATAGGAAGAAATTTCATGAAGGACTTGTACTTAGACTAATTATGTTATGATATAATATACTATATTATTGATGATGCTAGTGTTATAAGTCAACTAACGCACATCCCAAAGAATTTTAATTTAATCATAATTGAAAGAAACTCATGTGAAATATATTCTATTTAAAAGGGGAGCTCGTGGGGCAGAGGTGGGTGATCTAACATTGAAAGCCAATATAGATGATAATTGTGTGAGATCAATGGTTCATTAGTGGTCAATTGAGAATATTGCACATTCCTAGAAGATAATCACGTGACTTGGAAAAGTAAATAAAATAAGATAGGATGGCAAGATCTAGTGTCAAATTTTGATGTATGCCATTACAAATCTACAAACTATTANAAGCCCGAAAAAACCCCAGTTCGCCCTTATGGGGCAAGTCTATATGTGCTCATTTATTGTTTGCTCCCTCTTTCTCTACTTCTCCCTCAAGGTTCCTACCACTCTGATCCGTGAGCATGCCTCAAAGGATAAATCTCGTTTCAACTTCCTAAAAAGTGTTGTGAATGTGGAGCATGTTGCCAACAAAAATGGAAGCGACACCAACTAGGATAAATGTATTTAGAGACATGACTAACATGGATCACACTAAGGATTTTATGCAACAATAGATCTGAAGCAGAAAACGTCATTTACATCATCTTCCTATAAGCTTTGGCTAGGAGGAAAATACCATAAAGCAGATAGTTGGCTCCCAACGGTCAAAACATCTGATTGACTATACCTACATACCGCTCGGATAATTTTGGGTGGCTGGCACTTACCTAGTGAATAAAGGGAGTATTACTTCAAAACTCATCTTGTGTTATAACACAAAATTCTCTAATGTTTTCTCAGTTCTAATTAACACTTGAGGAACTTGAATCCAAAAAAAGCAATGTCGACAACAACTCCATAGAGGTCTGGTTGTCATAATAGTATGCAATGCTCCCACATCATTATTCTTGATTCGAAGCTTAATTCATATAAAGCTCTAGAGGTGGTCTTTGCCTAATAGCAACAAGCTTCGTGAAGGGAACAACACAAATCACCTCAGCAATGAGTCTAAGCGGCTACTCCCGTGAAGCCATTGACAAGATCTGTTAAGTTCTAGCAAAAGATGAGGCCTATCAAAGGTGACAATCTGACCACTCAACCAAGACCTTCAAAAGTGTAAGACGAGAGTTGTGCGACAATACCATAAAATAATAAATGTGACCGACAACGATGGTTATAAATGTTCTATCGACATCCTAACAACAAATTTGACGCTACAGTGAGTCTCGGGGTTTACCCCCGTGAAGGTAGTAATAATATTCACCTAAGTTCTAGCAAGAGATGTGGGTTGACCAAAGTGACAAATATAACTCAGCAAAAGAGACAAGCAGTGTACAACTTGTGCTTAGCAGTGACATATCAAATAATGAACAATCATCTTTCTGGAAAGAAGGAGAAAAATAACCAAAAACTTCACTCTATTTCATATTCGAGAAATTTACAGAACATTTTTATGTGTTTTTTTCATGTAAAAAGAAAAAAAAAT